>BDUI01004104.1:34138-46888 GCA_002335545.1 Apodemus speciosus
GCTGCCTAAGAACCTGCGCCAACAGCAGGCATCTCCTGGGATTCCCTGAGGAGTGTGGTAAAACAGAGGCCTGGCTCTGGGCAGCTGCCTGGTGAGGTGTCTGGACACTCAAGTCACCAGACACACATCACACCCCCTCCTCACTTCAGTGATRTCCTGTCACATCGTGATGTGCTCCGCTCCTGAAAGGGTACTGGCCTAGAACCGAGGCCAACATGTGACACCAACAGAAACCCAGGAGTAAGTGGCGCAGTGGTTTCCCTGCCTGTGGAGTGCTGGGGAGGGAGCGCCTGGGCCGTGCATGTACCCCTCGCCCTAGAGATGCAAGGGTGCCGAGCCTCCTGCTCCCCAGCCATCTGYACCCCTACTCCCAGGAGGGGCACACACTGGGGCTCTGTTCCCAAAAGCCTCATGGCTGCAGTAATAGCTCTCCTCCTGGGTTCGAAGTCCCCATCAGCAGGAGGAAGTGAGGGCTATCACTAGATATTCAGGTCTATTCCTGCACACAACTTTTGCTACATAAGGGGGTTTGGCCTCTTCCTCTGACCTCCTGGACACCACTGTTATGAACCCAGTGCCTGTCCCTAGACAGTTTCTAAGGATCCCATGTCCTTATCTGCCCGACGCCAAAGCCCCCTTTCTGCGCCCAGGTTTGGATGGAATATTACTTAGGGTTATCTGCCAAGGGGTATGAAGCGCCAGGAGTGTTCAGGTTCCAGAGCTCAGAGTCTGGCCCACCGGCTCCCAGCCTTTGCCGGGGGGCCTCAGCTCCTTTAGGCTGAGGCCGGCCATACGCATGGTCATTTACTAGCTATGTCACCAGCCCACCACCGACCCTGGTGTCTGGGCCTCCTAGTCTACGCTACTCCTTCCCACTGCCGCGCAGCGGCTGCTCCTTGTCCCCAGTACGGGTTAGAGCGCGCGGCTTCCCCCGCAGCAGCTGCACTGCGGCGGCTCAGACGCAGATCTCGATGGCTGTGGCCAGTACCACCTGCCCTTTGCTCTTGTCCGCACGGCCATCGGTCCTGCCCGGGGGTGCGGGTGGAGCCAGACCAGCCTCAGGCACCGGTACTGGAACTGGCACTGGCACGGGTACCACGGGCCCTACGCTGGGTGGGGAAGGCCGAGAGCCACTGCCACTCTCGGTGAGCACAGTGCGCTTGAGTGGCCCGGGAGCCTCGAGACGCAGGGACCCAGGCAGGCGGTCCCCAGGCGGCTTGCGTGCGCGGTGCGAAGGCCGCCGCCGCAGCTCCGATGTGAGCTCGTGCTTGAGAAAGCGAAAGACCTCCTTGGCGGGCCCACGGCGCTCCGGCTCCAGCGCCAGAAGCCGCTGGAACATGCGCAGCGCTGGCTCGGTAAAGCGGCGCCACTGTGACGGCAGCCCGGGCAGGCGACCCCGCTGCCAGCGCACGAACTCCTCGAAGAAGGCATCCGCACCCGAGGCAGCCTCCCACGGGAAGTTGCCAGTGAGCACACAGAAGATGAGCACGCCGAATGCCCACACGTCCACGCCCGTGTCCACCGCGAAGCCATCAGCGCGGCCAGCCTGGCACACCTCGGGCGCTGTGTAGGGTATAGTGCCGCTCACGCGCTTCACACGGCAGCCCACGCGCCGCGTCATGCCGAAGTCAGCCAGCTTCACACGGCGGCACTCACGGTCAAACAGCAGCACRTTCTCGGGCTTGATGTCGCGGTGCACCAGCTGCCTGCTGTGCATGAAGTCCAGCGCCAGCCCCAGCTGCTGCACACAGCGCTTCACCGTGTCCTCCGGGAGCCCCACCTGTTGGGCACAGAGAGAGCTGCTCAGGAGTAGCCAGGACCGCCTGCCCTCCCCCCARTTGCTTCTTTCAGACCCTGTCACCTGCCTACTTGGAAGCCACAACTCTCCTGCTGTCCTCTGAACCTGCTTGTCCTCCTCCCAACCCGTAGGACACCTGCCTGTTCCTCTGCTAGGTGGCTTCTGTCCCAAGTGGAAAGATCCCAGCCAAGCACTAGGATCCTCCCCTATTTGGTCCAGAGAGACCTCTGTGGCCTCAATGCTTGTTCATTTGCATATTTATTATTTGCAGTGCTGAGGAGTCAACCTGAGCTCACATGTATGCTACACAAACACTACCACTAAGCTACACTTGTGGTTTTTCTGAGAGAGGGTCTCACTACTCAGCCCGAGAGGATTACAGGTTGATCAACCAATTCAAGTCCTTCCAGGATTTCACACTCTGGCAGCCCCAAAGCCCATCTCCCCTTTCTCCGCCACTCTCTGAAGTACCTGAGGAGGGATGATGTCAAACAGGTCCCCAGCAGGTGCATACTCCTGGGCAAAGACATAGCACTCCTCAGTCTCGAAGACCACGTCGAAGACCTTGATGATGAAGGGGCTAGATGACAGGCTGTTGGTGATGCTCACCTCACGCAGGAAGTTCTTCAGCTTTGTCTTACTCTTATTCACAAATTTCAGGGCCATTTTAGTGCCTGGCAGGGCCACAACAACAACAGTGAGACCCTCTCTCTCAGATGCACGNGGGGGCCTCAGCTCCTTTAGGCTGAGGCCGGCCATACGCATGGTCATTTACTAGCTATGTCACCAGCCCACCACCGACCCTGGTGTCTGGGCCTCCTAGTCTACGCTACTCCTTCCCACTGCCGCGCAGCGGCTGCTCCTTGTCCCCAGTACGGGTTAGAGCGCGCGGCTTCCCCCGCAGCAGCTGCACTGCGGCGGCTCAGACGCAGATCTCGATGGCTGTGGCCAGTACCACCTGCCCTTTGCTCTTGTCCGCACGGCCATCGGTCCTGCCCGGGGGTGCGGGTGGAGCCAGACCAGCCTCAGGCACCGGTACTGGAACTGGCACTGGCACGGGTACCACGGGCCCTACGCTGGGTGGGGAAGGCCGAGAGCCACTGCCACTCTCGGTGAGCACAGTGCGCTTGAGTGGCCCGGGAGCCTCGAGACGCAGGGACCCAGGCAGGCGGTCCCCAGGCGGCTTGCGTGCGCGGTGCGAAGGCCGCCGCCGCAGCTCCGATGTGAGCTCATGCTTGAGAAAGCGAAAGACCTCCTTGGCGGGCCCACGGCGCTCCGGCTCCAGCGCCAGAAGCCGCTGGAACATGCGCAGTGCTGGCTCGGTAAAGCGGCGCCACTGTGACGGCAGCCCGGGCAGGCGACCCCGCTGCCAGCGCACGAACTCCTCGAAGAAGGCATCCGCACCCGAGGCAGCCTCCCACGGGAAGTTGCCAGTGAGCACACAGAAGATGAGCACGCCGAATGCCCACACGTCCACGCCCGTGTCCACCGCGAAGCCATCAGCGCGGCCAGCCTGGCACACCTCGGGCGCTGTGTAGGGTATAGTGCCGCTCACGCGCTTCACACGGCAGCCCACGCGCCGCGTCATGCCGAAGTCAGCCAGCTTCACACGGCGGCACTCACGGTCAAACAGCAGCACRTTCTCGGGCTTGATGTCGCGGTGCACCAGCTGCCTGCTGTGCATGAAGTCCAGCGCCAGCCCCAGCTGCTGCACACAGCGCTTCACCGTGTCCTCCGGGAGCCCCACCTGTTGGGCACAGAGAGAGCTGCTCAGGAGTAGCCAGGACCGCCTGCCCTCCCCCCARTTGCTTCTTTCAGACCCTGTCACCTGCCTACTTGGAAGCCACAACTCTCCTGCTGTCCTCTGAACCTGCTTGTCCTCCTCCCAACCCGTAGGACACCTGCCTGTTCCTCTGCTAGG
The DNA here is from genome assembly GCA_002335545.1 of Apodemus speciosus. Taxonomy (NCBI): domain Eukaryota; kingdom Metazoa; phylum Chordata; class Mammalia; order Rodentia; family Muridae; genus Apodemus; species Apodemus speciosus. Next base: position 37,858 of record BDUI01004104.1, read on the forward strand.
TGGCTTCTGTCCCAAGTGGAAAGATCCCAGCCAAGCACTAGGATCCTCCCCTATTTGGTCCAGAGAGACCTCTGTGGCCTCAATGCTTGTTCATTTGCATATTTATTATTTGCAGTGCTGAGGAGTCAACCTGAGCTCACATGTATGCTACACAAACACTACCACTAAGCTACACTTGTGGTTTTTCTGAGAGAGGGTCTCACTACTCAGCCCGAGAGGATTACAGGTTGATCAACCAATTCAAGTCCTTCCAGGATTTCACACTCTGGCAGCCCCAAAGCCCATCTCCCCTTTCTCCGCCACTCTCTGAAGTACCTGAGGAGGGATGATGTCAAACAGGTCCCCAGCAGGTGCATACTCCTGGGCAAAGACATAGCACTCCTCAGTCTCGAAGACCACGTCGAAGACCTTGATGATGAAGGGGCTAGATGACAGGCTGTTGGTGATGCTCACCTCACGCAGGAAGTTCTTCAGCTTTGTCTTACTCTTATTCACAAATTTCAGGGCCATTTTAGTGCCTGGCAGGGCCACAACAACAACAGTGAGACCCTCTCTCTCAGATGCACGYTCGCATCTGGCTGTACCACCTGTCCCTGCAATAAGGCTAGTGGCCGTAGTCAGCATGAGGTCCTCATGCACAGATGGAAAACTGACCCAGTAAAAAGAGAAGACTTGTCTAAGTCCAGCAAGCGGAGCAGGGCTGACATCAGTCTTCTACCTCGCAGCCCTTGATTGGAAAATAGCAGGAAGGCTTACTGCCTCTACCTGAGCTAGTTTCCTGACATCCAGTCTGTKCATCTGTCATTTTATCTCCCTAGCTAGAACATGACTCCGGAGCATAGGGCCCTGTCTTGTTCCAGTGTCTCCAGGATTCGCCACACAACAGGCTCATCAAATGCTTGCCAAATGCATGACTAAGAGAACCCCATGAGGAACAGTCCCCCGAGCTGGGCAGGCTTGTGCACCCTATCTGGCACACAGCTACGCAACCGCAACAATGCTACGCATCACAGGCCCCACCTCTTTCCTAAATAGGAAACAGCTTCCATTACCAAGGTCACACAGCACTAGGGCGCACCCAGGCAAGTGTCCCTCCTGCTGCCTTAGTTCCCTGTCCTAGAGACTCCTCCTGCCTGGTCCTACAGAGTGCCACCCTACTTCAAACTCACTACAGTGCTGTGACCTTGGCTGCCTGGCTGAACTTCAGGGCCTGTGTCCTTATTGGAGAAACATGTCCAGACCAACCTCACAGGGTCATCTCTCCATACCCTCTAAATAAGGTGTCCTGTCCCGATAGACCTGTCCTCCCCTCTGTCCAGCTCCTCTGCATCAGGTGTCACCAATGTTCTTCAAGAGCCACTTTCAGCAGTATCTTGTCCCTGGGCTCATCTGTCTCAAAGGCACCAGATGGCCCCAAAGTAGCCAGCAATGGTCTAGGCACTTTGCCAACTCCTCCTGCTCTGCCCCTTTGCTGGCCCTCTGTCCAGGCACGTCCCCGACCTTAATACCCTGCCCCCCACCAACACTTACCTGTGCCCTTGTAAGCCACCAGGTCCACCTTCCCGTAGGTCCCCTTGCCCAGCTCCCGCACAAGCTCGTAGTGCTTGGTAACGTCGCTGGCAGCCAGCGTGCGTAGGGTCAGCGCTTGCATGTCTTCTGTGAGGAGGGGCACACCTGCACCTGGTACAGGGGCGGCCCCCGGCCCACAGCAAGGCAGGGAGTGGAGCGGTTCAGGCTCGGGGCAGCCCACGCTCATCTTCTCCCTGATGTGGGGTACGGCATGATGAGTGACAGGGCCCCTCACCATCTCCCTCCCAGCCATCCCCAGCACCTAGGAGATTCCCRGCCAGGCTGCGGGGATGTTAAGCACCCTTAAACTCGACACCATCCCGAAGTTTCTTGAGATAGTCACTGYCCTTCGTTAGCACTGTGTGTCACAGACCCATTTGTCTCACACTAACCCACACAGTACCCAGCAAGCACACAGGTTTATGCCACAAAGCAGTAGCCACACATATGTTCCCATTCACAAGTTCTGGGTTTCTGTTGTGGGCGGTGCTGGGGGAGGGGCGTCAAACCTACAGTTTTGCACATGCTTAGCATGCGCTCTGCAACTAACCTACAGCCCTAGCCTTAGTCACAGATAATGAGGAAGCACCTGCTGTTTGCCAGGTGACATCAGAGCCTTTGGGGACCCAGCACCGTACAAATACATGAGAATCCTTGCCCTCGAGGGTTACACATCAGAGAGACGGACAATCAACACGATGATACAAATGGCATTTCACAGGGAGAGGCAGAGTGGGCTCAAGATCATGGGCTGGGGCCAATGAATGGCGGCCTCTGCCACAAATACCTCAGCCACACCACCTCACCCCACAVAGGCGAGAGAGAGCCAGTGTGGCCACACAGTAACAACACACGCAGCCATGACCAATGGCACCTCTGGGGAAAACACAATCCCCTCCGGTACATACAATACCTATGGCCCTGGGACCTGCCCCACTGAAGTCCTGCCTGTCCTCTACAGTCCCAGCCTGACACCCCTGCTCACAGCAGGGATGATCTTCATGCACACACCCCTCACAGCTACTGCGTTTCCGTACAGACCACGGCCTCTGCCCTTCAGGGATGTGAGTGGGGTCCACCCCGGCTGAAGTCCAAGGCCGGGGACTGACTGATGGTTGAAGCCCATGCCCACTTTGGGGCTCTCACCTCTGCTTTCCACCTCGCTTTGCTTCATTTTTCTGTGGCTTTACTGGCATTTGCTTGGTATATGATAAACTACATATTTAAAACACGATTTGATGAGTTTAACACATAAATATTCATGAATCTATCATTGCAATCAACATGATGAGCTTATCTGTCATCCCAAGAGTTTTCTTTTGTCCCAGTGTAAGCTGGCTCTGTCTCCATCAGTATCTTCCAGGCAACCATCCAGAATCTTCTCTTAGCTGTGTGTGTGTGTGTGTGTGCGCACACTGGGCAGGTGTGCTCTTGTGCATGAGTGTTAGCAGCCAGAAGTCGGCACTCAGCCCTCTTGTCAGCTGCTTCGCAGGCACCTCCCRTAAGTGTCTCACCCCAGGTCCCCTGCCCACCTCACAGTTATACCGAGTCCTCGGCTCCATCTGAAATGAGGCATGATCTGTAGGCTTGTAAGCCTCAGGCTGGGTTTGAACACCAAATGTCACTTATTAGTTGGACAGCCTTGGGCAGGTCGCATGTGTGCCCACTTCCTTATCTATCAAGAGATTTAACAGAACCATTTCCCATGAGCCACTGCGAGGTTTAACTCGGCGCGAAGCACCTGGTACACAGTAAGTGCTCTGTAGGTGTGTGCCATGCCCAGTCTGCGGAGTCACAGCCCCAGACAGGCTCTGCCTCAGCCTTGACTGGGTCCCATGAGGCGAGTAGGTAAGGATGCTGCAGCTGCCCCTTGGCTTCAGGGCTGCTAGGACCATACACCCTTGCTTATTTGTGCATTTCCATCCAGCCGGAAGCTGGGCACTAGCCCCTCCTACCCCATGAGCCCTGGCCAGCCACTCCCTTCAGGTCAAGCCCTTTCCCCAGCCTTCCCTTCCTTTTAGGCAGCACGACCCAGCCTCCCACTTCACACAGAGAGGGAACATCAGGAGGGAACTTCCTGGCCTCCCACCAGCCATAGGCGGAGTTCCATCTGTGCCGTCCTCAGCAGTGGCTGGGGGGAGAGGCCCCCTCCCTGCACTGGCTCCCACCTCTTCCACTTCCCCAGGCTCCTGTTCTCGCCATTCACGAACCTGCTCTGTTCCTAGACCCTGTTCTCAGAACCGTGCCACCCCCAGCTGCAGCCTTTTCTGAGCTTTATTTTGACTCTAGACCACAGCATCACCTGGGAGTCTAGTCTGTGGCATGGCTATGTTTTGATAACCCCAGAGGATGGTGGGAAACCAGTCCGGCTTCCCCTTTATGTGACTGGGCTCTGTTGCCAGTTTCCACAGACCTACCCAGTTCTAGGCTACAATTCTGCCACAGTCACGATTAGGGTATATTGGGGAACTAGGGAAGGGAGTCTCTCTCATCGTCAGGGAACATGAGTTCTGTCAAATGTCCACCACCTACTTAGTGAGGAAGACAAGTTAGCTAGCTTCATCTCAAAAGGGAAGGGAAACCAATTTTGAAGGTGTCCCCAGGCCATTGTCTCTAACCTTCCAAGGACAGTGTGGGTTTTCCTGAAGGTGTCTGATGAACAGACAGCCCTCTTCATCTGGAGGCTTCCTTAACCCCCAGGAGATGCTGGGCTGCTGTCGACCCGTCTGGTATGTGTACACTCCTGGAGACAGAGACGGACGGATGGCCTAGTGTGCAGACGTGTGTTCTCTGACACTATTCCCCCACTAAGGGCATCAGCTCTGCTGGATCACCTCAGATGGTTTCTGTGTCKACTGGGACTTTGACTGGCAGCTGTAGGAGGCTTTATTCCTTCCAAGTGCTTGACCCTGGGCCTCAGAACTGCCTCTAGGCACTCAAGCCAATGCACTGCCTCTGCAAACTTTAGAAGCTGATGGCAGGCCACTGTTCCTWAGCACCCTCTACTTTCTACTTCCTGCTCCCCCGCCTGACCTCTCAAGGGCAACTGTCCTTGGGTCCCTCTCTATGAACCGCTGCTGCCCCAGCAGGTGTAGGTCCCTGGCACTGAAGAGCTTACATCTGTGCCTCTCCTGCTGACCAGGTTGGGGAAGATGTCTCAGCTGTGCCTACCTGTCAACAAGCCAAGAGCTCCTGAGGGCAGAGGCCAGACTAGACTGAAACCCATGCTGTATTGTACCCTAAATTTACTGGGTAATTTTTGGAGCCTCCCAGCCCTCCTCTTCCTGCAGCCATGTTCTCCACAAGGTGTCAGCAGGAAGCAGTGACTGAATCCACATGTCTGTCCCCATGCGGCCGTGTCACCCTCAGGTACACACTGCCTCTGACCCAGTTACCAAGCGGATCTTAGCGCTACATTGGGGAGCTACAGAGATGGCAAGAGCCTGGSACAGTCTGGGCCTTGATCCTTCTGTGAGCCACTGCAGTTGAGTGACCCACGGCCAGGCCTTGACCTCAGTTTACACACCCACACACTAAACAAAAACATTAACTCAACCATGCCTACTGCAGCCAACCCGTCGTGAGGACTCCACAGTTCTGAACGCTATGTAATAGTACTGTTATTCCTCCATGAAAGGAAGCACAGAGACCAAGTGGCTTACCCAGAGAAGCACAGCTAGCTCTGGAACCGGAGCTAAACTCCATCCTTTTAAATCAGTTCTTTCCCAAGGCAAGCGCTGGGAACGATGCACCCAGACCCTGCAGTAGCTGGGTGGAACCTCTGCCAAGGATACCCATGTCATCCTCACAGYGACGCCACGTGGCTTCTGGTATGTGACAACTTGAAACTAAGTGAAGCATGACCTGTGTCGCTCCCGAGTGGTTGGAGGGATAGAGACATATCTGACATCAGGGGATCACTGTCCTCCACATGCTGGCACACACCCTTTTGAATATACTCAGCTATAGACTGCCTGTGAACTCCCAGCAACCAGGAAATAGAGGTCTCTGTTGACCTGTTTCCTCCCTGCAGGTGCTCAGCAGGGTATCCTCCCCCACTCTGGGTGACCGAGGCCCCAAGAGACCCTTTGGGTGGAGCCCTTCCAGGGTGTGTCTCTGCTGGCTTTGATACCCATCTGTGTAGTGATCTGGAACTTTCCCCCGCCCACCAGGGAGATGCTGGGCTGCTGTCCTGACCATCTGATGTGTACACTCCAGGAGACAGAGACGGACATCCTAGTGCGCAGGCATGGCAGTCCTGGCTCTGCCACATGCTGGAGCGCCACCAAAATGGGGGAGGGTTTCCCAAGCAAGAAGCAAGACCGAACCGCCTACCACTTCCTGTTGGCAGGCAGCCTGGGTTGGGTGCCACCCAGTGATGCTACACCCAGCACAGAACCCAGCTCACAGAGCTTCGGAACTCTCCTGCCTCACCATAAGCAGAGACAAACACACACAAGCCATAAGGGTATGCACACGCAGGCATCAAACGTGCACACAGACATACAAACATGTACACAGAGACATACAAACAAGCACGGACGTGCAGCAGCACCACCTTGGCAACATTTTCCTTGCTAAGTCCTCACGAGAATCCTGAGGGGAGGGCAAGGAGCTGCCAGTGCTTTACAGAAGCAGCCTACCTGTGCTGTGACTTACACACCCAGGAGCACGTTAACGACTACAGTGAATGTGCAAACCAGGCAGCCACTGTCACTATCGAATGATGCTCTCTGTCCTACAGATAACAGCAGAGGCTCAAGAGTGTGGTGACTTGGCTGTGGCTGTGGCAGCCAGCTGCTATCAAACAGTCTCCTCTTGTACATCACAAAGTCACAATCGCCAGCTTCCTTCACGTGGTCATGTGGCTGGCTCCCCCCACACTGGGATGTGAACACAGTGGYGTGTTACTGGCAGCTCAGGACTTTTTCCAGTTGCAGAAGCCTTCTGGATGCTGWCTTGAGCAAAGGACACCCAAACCCTCAAATGTGGTAGGGGCCCTACTAGATGTCCCCCCAGGAGGGGTGAAGACTACCCACCCTGTATTGTTCTGGGATTTCTACTGTGTTCCGCCCYGGAACCATGGCTTGTCACAACGACTACTGCTATTCTCAGGAAGGACTATGCAGTCAGTAGACAGAACGATGTTTTGCACCTGCCTGGAACATGGCCAGACTCCCAAGAATGGTGACAGAGATCAAGGACAAAAATGCAATCGCAGGAGTGGGTGGAGGGTGACCCAGCTGCAGAGAGGAGGGCTTGCCTCAGCCTGTCGCGGGAGAATGGCATGGCTGTATTTACTGAGCACTCCGGGTGCTCTAAGCACGGCGGGCTGGACTTAAGTAAAGTAACGTTCAGAGCATGTGCTGTTTGCTACACTCTCACTTACAGAAATACTCTTCAAGTCCAACGGCGAAACCTAACTGCCTTTTCTGTGTCCTGCATAGCCCATGCTGGCCTCAAACTCTTGTTCCTCCTACCCCAGCGTTCTGGGTCCTTGGATTCCAGGTCTGTGCCACCACATCCTTTCTGTCATTTAACGGTATGAAGTGAGATCTGGCCAGATGCTGGGGCACATACCTTTAATCCCAGCACTTGAGAGGCAGAGGAAAGTGGATCTCTCTCTATAAGCTACATAGAACCCGCCTCAAAACCAACCAACCAAACAACCAAACAAACAAAGGAGAAGGAGGAGAGGCCTGGGCAGGGCAGGTGAGATGGCTCAGTGGGTAAAGTGCTTACAGAGCGAGTCTGCTGACCCGAGTTCGATGCCCACAGGCACTTTAAGATAGAGAAGTGACTTCACAACGTTGTCCTCTGACCTCCCATGCACACTAAGCATGTGTGCACCCACCATAAACGTGCCATGCACACATGCACCACGCACACATACTTATTAGTCACACTAATAAGTATGACTTTTAAGAAGACAGACCTTGGAAACTACTCAAAGGCTGGCTTCTTTTTAAAGGCTCATCCTGGTCTGTTTCCTTCCCACCTTCTACCATGGGATGCCCCTGACCTTGATGTCCTGCCCTCTAGAAGCGAGAATTGCGGCTGCTCATTATAAACCACCCACTTAGAGGTCCCTGGTGGCAGAAGCACCAAGCAAACCGAGGCAGCTGCTGGGCACACATGGACGCAGAGCTGGCACTTGGCAGAGCTGGACCTAGACCTGGAGCTCCTGTCCTGTGGGTTCTGCAAGGCAAACGCGGTACAGAGAAAAGCATCCCCCACTGCTGGGGGTGCAACGAGGCTAAAGCCTACCTGTGGGGCTGGGGGGCTGTGAGAGGTGAGGCAGGACCAGGCCTTTCCTTTTTGTTTTCTTACCCTGACTCAGTGGACCAGGCTGGCCGAGAACCTGTGATCCTCTTCCCTCACTTCTAAGGGCTGGAATTACAGGAGCACGCCACAGTGCCGGCTCCAGCTGAGCCTTCCTGATCCTTACACTAGAGTCCCAAGATTCTCTGTCCTATGTCCAGGTCGCCTCCCTCAGGCCCTGTCCCACACAAGGGCAAACCCCAGGGGTGTCTTAACACAAGCCTGGCTTCTCCGGCCATGACTACCCACCCTCCCTGTGGGGGGAACAGCTGTGCGGTAGAATGTCAGAACTGAGTGGGGGCAGCCCAGTGACCTCTCCCCCCTCCATCAGTGACAGGCAGGTGCTCTTCAGCTGTACTCTCCCGACGCTCCACACACCAGCCTTCCTTGTGCTGCCTCCCTCAGAAGTCGGTAGACTGACGCCATCAGATGCACCGCTTCTCCCTGTCTGCACTCCTTTCAGTTATACACACAGGTAACGGCCTGTGGCACTTCCTACAAGCCTGCCACTGCGCTGTGCCCACACCCCACCCGAGCCAGAGTGACAGATTTGACTCACTTTTTGCCTTGCTCACATAGCCGCAATGGAGTCTGGATCGCTGGATTGCTATTTGAGACTGGGTCTTGCCAGGGTGGCACTGAATTCTCCATCCTCCCACCCCGCCTCCCGAGGGCAAGGACTCCAGGTGTGCAGCAGCAYATCTGGCCTGTAGTGCCGCTGAGGCTCCTCCGACAGCCATGYGCTGTTGCCCTGCCTGGCATCAGCCCCCCTTTCTTTGGGTAGCAGCCCTGCCCTGCTCTCTACACTGCCATCAGGGACARGCCCAACTCAGGGACCCATTGTTCCTTCTGCCTCAGGATGGACATGTGCCCAATAGTGACCCACTGCAGCCACGCCCTGGGGCGTCTGCTGGCGCTGTGGGGGAGCGGCTCACTCTCTGGGTGTGAGACTACGCCAGAGGACACAGGGCACAGCCGCTGGAAGCTGGCCAGCCGCACCGACAGGCAAACCTGCCTGACAGGGAAGCGGCAGAGATGTGCTGACGAGGCAAGCTTAAGGCCAGTTATACTCCTGGACATTTGTTTCATGAATCAATGGATTTCTGTTCCGGCTTAATTAAGCCAGCTGATGAGTTTATAT
>BDUI01004104.1:49706-64419 GCA_002335545.1 Apodemus speciosus
CCTCCCTCTCTTCTACCTGGCATCYACCCCTTTTCTAGGCAAAGCCTTGCCAGCCATTTAAGTCGGTGACTGTTACCAAACGGGTGGTCTAGCCTCTCTGGCCCTGTGGAAGGTGGGAGCCCCAAGTCCCAAGGGGTAGGGCTCTCAAAGAGGGCCATGAGCAGGGCCAGGGTTTGTCGAGGCCTCCAAAACTCAAGAYCTGGAGGATGCAGACAGTCTAGCACTCAGGATCTGGAACAGAGTGGGGCACAGTGGCTGATGGGCCAGTGCCTTTAGCAAGGTTGTTCCCAGTGAACAAATGGTGACTGCTAGAGAGAGAGAGCTGGCTGAGCAGAGGCTCTCTCCCCAGTCCCAGATCTCCTCTGAGCTAGAGGGACAAACAAGCCTGCAGCCMATGTCACATCTCACCAAGGCTCAGGTGCTCACTACCAGTCCTAGCCAGAGGGTCCTGTGCAAGTTGYTTGTCCCAGTTAAATAGGCACAAGAGCTAAAGATATGGCTCAGAGTACCCATCTGACATGCCCTGGGCTCCAACAGGCAAGGAAATGGGGATAAAATGCTTCAAGTTCATGTTCTACTTACAGGAGCCTCCATTTACAAGCCACTCAAAACTGCTTTAGAYAAACTGACTCATTTAACCCTCCAATACCCTCGAGAGAAGCTATTTGTATCTTTACAGCCAAGGAAACTGAGGCACAAATGATTCCGTGGTTCTCTCCCGAGTCACACAGCTGGTCACGGCTTAGAGATGATGTGTCTGATCCTAAAACATTTCAAAAGGACAGGTTGTGCACCGGTCCCGTGCTTGGCACTGCCCCCGATGAGAGTGGCTGAGGGTCCTGCAGCCCGAGCTCGAGAGCTGGTCCTGTGAAGCGCAATCACCAGGGCACTAAAGCTGAAACAGACACATGTGGGCAAGACGCATCCCAGGGGAACCGCCAGCGAGCAGCGGGAAGGAAGCTGCCAAGTGTGTAGAACAGATCTGAGAGGGACGGAAGCCTGGGGACCCTGAAGACACCACAGGAAGTGGCTTTCTTCTCAGTAGCCTSAAGTCCTCTGAGATCCTTGTTCCATGAGGTGTGAGGCACAGCATGTAACCCTGACCTGGGCTTGCCTTAGGAGACTGATGCAGCCGGGCTGCAGGCCCCTGGAACAGGCTGGCGCCYGAGTGAAGCCCCAGAGAACTTCAGATCCACCAAGCCTTGTGCTTTGTGTAGGAGATAAAAGTGACCAGAACCTTTCTTGAACCCCAGGACGGAGAGGGCCTTGGGGAAAGCCCTTCACATCAGAGCCCCAATATTCCCGCCCCCCCTTTTTTTCAGACAAGGTCTCATTTGAAGTTTTGACTGGCCTGGAGTTTACTATTAGACCAGGTTAGCCTCAAACTTAAGAGATCTGCCTGCCTCTGTCTCCTGAGTACAGRGATCAAAGGTATGTGGCACCACCCTAGGCCACAGATCCACTTCATCCCTACAAGAGGAGCTGCCGTCCCTTTCTGCCCAGGGCTTTGAGGACTGATATTAGAGGCAAAGCTCTGGGTGCCGCAGGTGATATTCACAGTACTCCACAAGCATCCATCCATTCGGCCCTCCCAGCAGCCCCAGAAGACAAGCGCTAGGATCCTTTCTTACAGAAGAGAAAGCTGAGGCACTGAGACGTTAGGGACCTTGCCCAAGGCCAGGCCCAGTGGGTAGAGATGCAAACGCTCGAGGTCATCCTCTCAGGTCTGACAAGCCAAAGAGGTTGTTCTGTGATACCARTCCAGCCCTGCCCAGTCTCCCACCCGAAGCCCAGAAGCAGCAGCTGGTATGTTCTGGTATGTTCTGGTATATTCAGGCTGCAGAGAGGAGTGYGAGCGAGCGAGGCTGAGGCGGTCACAGCAGGGCCCCTCACTGGGGTCCTCTCACCTGCATATGGCAACCCAGGGTGAAGGAAGACCTAGAATGCTTCCAGACACGGCTGAAGCCTGCCTCGCTGGCTCAAGGCTCGAGGACCCCTCACCAGCACCTCCACGGCTGGGAGTGCTGAGCACCCCTTCTGCAGTCAAAACACAGGCCCCCAAGAASTGACTAGTCCAAGGTCAGGTTAGTCACTGGATAGGCGGCCACGGCCAGTCCAACATAAACCCTCGGTGGACATAGAGCTGGGCTCAAACCCTGCACGGGCTCAATGCTTGCTGGCCTAGGGGTAAAATCRAAATCTGTCCAGAGCCTGGCCCTGCAGACTGACAGTAGAAACTGCCCCACTGCCTCCTGAGCCCGATATCAATGACATGGCTTCCTAGTGGGAGGAGTTAGGAGTGTTGGGCATATGACAGAACGGGGTGGCCACAAAGGGGACCTGGAGGGTCTACCATGGGGCAGAAAGCCTCTGACTACATCTGCTGTTATAAAAGACCCTCTTCTGGAGAGAAGCAGTGGATAAAAGGGGCTTTCCTCTCAAGGACTTAACGCCACAGACCTCTTGCAGGCCCCCGAGACTGGGCTAGGGTCCTCTTTGCTCCCCATCTTGGAGCTCTGCAGCCCTGCCAACTCCCAACTCCAGCAATGACTGTTTCCCCCCACCCCAAGCCCTACATTCTCTAGAGCAGCTCCCAAAGGAAGCCCGGGCATCCCTTGCAGTGTCCCTTTAATGAGACTGAACAGTCTCTGGCCTAGGCTCCTTTCTGGTTTAGTTCMTCCTACACAGTATTAACCCCATTCTATACATAAATAAACTGAGGCCCAAAGCAGTTAAGTGCATCGCAAACCTAGGGCAAGTCCAGAGCTGGTGCTCTCCACACGGCACTCTGCCATCTCTTCTGACCTCTGGTTCCAGCAGACCTTTGCCCAGGAGGATCGCATACCTACCAAAGCCGAGGCCAGTGCTAGGGCCTGGTGCTGGCATCTGGCTCTGGCCCAGTTATTTGGCAACAGCCACCAGCTTTATGCTTGGGGAATGTCAGAAGCTGGGAAGGGACAAGGTTCCTTTGTTTYGTTTGCTGGTCTGGGGACARCACCTTGAATGCAGCGTGCATGGCCACCAACCTCTACCCAAGGTTCAACCCAGGCCACCTGTTCAAAGCACAGAACTCAATCCTGGAAAGCCCGAGAACAGGAAGCTTGGAGAACCGCCACTTTCGTCCTCTCTGCACAGAGGAGTAAACTCAAGTCAACGGCAGCCCTCCCCAAGCCCTCTGTCAGACTTAACTTAAGCCCTGGTCTACTGCTCCTAGCAATGGCTATGCCTGTGCCTCCAGTGGTGTGTGTGTGTGTGTGTGTGTGTGTGTGTGTGTGTGTGTGTGTTGGTGCTATGGGGAGGTATGTGGAATGTGGGGCCAGTCTGGGGGAAGTCCTGGTTCTTCCCACTACTGACCCTAACAACCCCAGGTGGGCACTCTGCTCGTCCTGACCCAGCCTTGGGGGTTCACATGCTGGCACACCAGGCACAGCCAGTGCTGAGCAATCATTTTCCAGCTTCCACTCTACCTGGCAAACCTGGAGGTCAGCAGCTAGGCTCTAAGTTCACACCAATAAGGAACAGGTCGGGAGTTCTTGGGACAACAAGCGTTCTTGGGACAACTGGGAGCCCATGCCCTGTCCAAACAGCTCGGCCATCCTCTAGCTCTGGGCCTCCAGCAGCTGCTCTTCCTGGTTCTTCAGGAAGATCTCCAAATCGGCATCTGAATGTGAAATCTTCCAAGAATTTCTGAGCATCAGTAACATATGCAGACATGTGAAATGCACTGATCAGCAAGCTGGAGCTCTGAGCTGTATCCTCCAAACACNGCGTGCATGGCCACCAACCTCTACCCAAGGTTCAACCCAGGCCACCTGTTCAAAGCACAGAACTCAATCCTGGAAAGCCCGAGAACAGGAAGCTTGGAGAACCGCCACTTTCGTCCTCTCTGCACAGAGGAGTAAACTCAAGTCAACGGCAGCCCTCCCCAAGCCCTCTGTCAGACTTAACTTAAGCCCTGGTCTACTGCTCCTAGCAATGGCTATGCCTGTGCCTCCAGTGGTGTGTGTGTGTGTGTGTGTGTGTGTGTGTGTGTGTGTGTGTGTTGGTGCTATGGGGAGGTATGTGGAATGTGGGGCCAGTCTGGGGGAAGTCCTGGTTCTTCCCACTACTGACCCTAACAACCCCAGGTGGGCACTCTGCTCGTCCTGACCCAGCCTTGGGGGTTCACATGCTGGCACACCAGGCACAGCCAGTGCTGAGCAATCATTTTCCAGCTTCCACTCTACCTGGCAAACCTGGAGGTCAGCAGCTAGGCTCTAAGTTCACACCAATAAGGAACAAGTCGGGAGTTCGTTCTTGGGACAACTGGGAGCCCATGCCCTGTCCAAACAGCTCGGCCATCCTCTAGCTCTGGGCCTCCAGCAGCTGCTCTTCCTGGTTCTTCAGGAAGATCTCCAAATCRGCATCTGAATGTGAAATCTTCCAAGAATTTCTGAGCATCAGTAACATATGCAGACATGTGAAATGCACTGATCAGCAAGCTGGAGCTCTGAGCTGTATCCTCCAAACACTAAGACATCAGGCTGCAGGGTCAACCGTGCTGGTGTGGCCAGAACAGGACTGCCCCGCTCTCCCAAAGCTGGGCCCACAAGTGCAGTCCCACATCACGGGGAAACAAATGTCACTAAGCTGTCCAGCCACCAACCACCTAGACTGGGCTCTCTACTATGTGCCAGTCTAAGTCAGAACAAAAACGGAGGTAGAGGTAGAAACGGCTACCAAGTCATCCTAGAGTGGGGCTCAGGGTCAGGGGAATTTTATATGATAAAGAACTAGAGCCATGGAGCGGAGCCAGGTATCGTGGGGGTGCTCAAGGCCTAAATTAGGGCAGGCTGCAGAAAGCTGGGCTGCCAAGGTACTTTATTAGGGCTCCTCAATGGGGAGCCGCTGCAGGTAACAAGGAAAAGAAAGTCTTCCTGCCAGTCCCCTTCTGGCCTCATAATGGTTCTTTCTCTCACAGTCATTTGAACTTCTGCTCTCCAGCCTCTGCTTCCACTTTCTTGCCTGTGGAGTGTGTAACAAAGCCCTGGGCTCCAATCCACTGCACAAAATAAACTTCCAAGGTGGCTAGGACACACCTAAATGCTCCTGATAGTCTGGCTTCAATCTCTACCACCCTGGCTGCAGAGCTTGTAGTGCACTCTCATTCTCTCTGGGAAATGCCACAGGCTTGATCAAGGTCACCTCATCTTGAGGGCAACTGGCTTTCGCAATCCTCTCCTGGGGGTGGCTGCCTCGACTGTCCTTGAGTCTGCAGGAGGATCTGCAAGAGTGCTGACCCAAGCTACATCCTCACTCATGGGACAAAGCCAGCAGCAGGGAGAGTTCGGGCAGTGGTGATGGGGAGGCATCAGCCGCCCAAGTCCGATATTGGGGATCAGGTGTCTCATGGACAAGGAGCCAAGGGCTGGGCAGCTGGTCCTGACATGGTCTGGACAAACAGAACAGCCCAAGGATCTGTCAGGAAAAGATGAGGGGAAGCCCCAGACTCCAGGCTGGAACGTCATGTGCAGCAGAGGTTCCAATGAATGGATAAAAACATGAACAAAGAAACTTCCACAGGGCTCTGTGTCCAGGGTCCTGCCTCCCCCAGCCTGTCTACCTGACTTTGCACCTGTCTGTGGAAGGCTGAGAAAACCTTCTTGCCCTTTCTTGGGGTACAACACTCCCAAGATCTTCCAGCTTCCCCTGGGTCCTGGGGTTTAGGACTTTGTTGAGGACCTCTTGATTGTAGATGCTTTGGAAAGCTTAAGCAAGAACCCAGACTCACTCYTGCATTGTAGAGGACACAGTGTCCCAGTCCTGGACTTGGCCCTAGGTGTCCCCCGGGTCAGGAAAAGGGAAGAGACTCAGGTTTGCTGTCCTTGGGATTTAGAGGGACAGAAAGGTGCTCTGACCTGAAATGGTTTCTTCACTCAGGGGTCCTCCCCTCCCCAAAAACTAGCTGTTCACTTTGAGAGAGCTTGCCCTCTCCCTGTTCTGCAGGGAGCACAAAGAGGGACTGGGTAAGRAGCCCCACTGAGACCTGAGTTGAGGTATGRGAGTCAGAAAATTAGAGATTTCCACTCATTCTCTCAAACACGCCCCTTCCCTGCCCTCTCAGACAAAGGCACACACCCAAAGCTCCAGCTGTCACCCAAAGCTGCAGAATGCAGACACCTCTCACCTTTGGGCACCCCAAATTTTCTCTTTCCTTGGGGGGGAGTCACTTAAGAACTCAGTTTGGCTTTTGGGAGAGAATATCTACATCTCTTTATTCTTCAAAGGACCTAAGGTCTAACGTTTCAGGCTCGCTATACAGGGGAGACTCTCCACCCCCTTCCCCCTCTCCAGAGCATCCCAACTACTCTCTCCCGGGGTCCGAAGCTATGCCCAAATCTCAGGGTTGGGGTGGAAGGTGGGGGAAGGGAGAGGAGGAGGGGGCGGCTCCTCCAAGCGAGACACAAAGAGACGTCCTTCAGCCTCGGCTCCATGGCGACGCTGAGGAGGGGGAGCGCGCACTCTGGACTTCCTTCCCCACCTGCGGGACTCTGGGGACCTCGGTGCCACTCACCTGTCGCCCCTCACCTCGGTCCCACTTACCTGGGCTGGGGCCGCGGGGACGCCGCGGCAGGGGGCCTGGGCGCCGTGTCGTTCTTCGTCTGCCCGGCCCGAGAGGGGCTCAGGGCACCACCACCACCATGAGCCGGGACGCTGAAGGCGTCGCAAGGGGCTTGGTCGCCCGGGTCCCGAGGCTTTGGGGTGCCCGTGGCTTCTCGTTAGCAAGAGGATCTCGCTGTCCTAGGTTTGGGGTTCCTGTGTGCCGGAGCAGCGGGGGTGGGGTGCCTAGCGCCCCAAGGCTGGGTCTCTCTGTGTCTTGAGGTGTGCGGTTGTAGCAAGCAGATCTTGGGGGGCCCGGGTTGGATCGGTCGCTGCGTCCCGRCAGCCGCGTGCGAGGATGGAGGTCACCACTCAGCCGCTGGGGGGTTCGGGCGCCGCCGCTGCGAGCAGCCCGGCCCTGCGGGCTCCTGCCCTGGCCTGGCGCGGGCTGAGGCTGCGGCTCCGGCTTAGGCTCCCGCTCCGCCCGGCGCTCGGGCTCCAGCGCCGGCGCCCGCCCGGGCTGCGCTCCATCGCGGCCTCGCGGCTCCGCCTCCCGCCGGCGCGTACCTGCCCGCCCGCCGCTCCKCCCTCCGCCTCGCGCGCCTCCGCACGCGCCTTTGTCCGCCGCGCCGGGTGCGCGCCCCGCGCACGCGCACTCCCGCCGCGCACTCCCGCGGGGCGCCGCGGGCCCTGGATCTCCCCCTCCACCCCCCCTCCGCCGCCGCCGCCGCGGGAGCCGCGCGATGCCCCGCCCGCTTTCCGGCCACGCCGGGTCCTAACGCCCGCCCTTCATTGGCACAAGCTTCTTTTCTAGGTCAGAGCCCAGGAGGGGGCCAGAACGAGGTTAGAGAGGGCTCGGGGGAGTCACAGAGGGTCACCTGGTCCAGCTGCTTGCTCCCTGAGGGGCCAGACTGTCCCAGACTATTCCAGCCTGTGCTTGTGGGGCGGAGCCTGGATCTGTTTCAAAGAAGAAAAATAAATCCTAGCCCTCCTATTCAGAATGCACTCACTCATTCAACTACCGGTCCATCTGTTCACCCGCCTGTGTCTGCCCATTCATCCTTCCACCTATCCATCCGATTTCCATGGGACCTCAGAAAACTACCAGGCTACTTAGAGACCTGGGGTCTGCGGGGCCGTGTATGGTTCAGGCAGAGCTTTCGAGCTCTACTGTGTGAGGGTTTAAGGAATAGCTGGGATGAAAGGTGTGGTGTGTAAGCAGAGCGGAAGAAGCGGGGTTCCTGACTGAAGCAGCAGCTGTGCAAAGCCACCCGGGTGTGAAGAGCTTTGTTCATTAACCGGAAATTGTAGCCTGGATGCAGGTGGGGCGAACGAGCAGAGATGGCGACAGAGTGGGAACAAGGACCGCATCATCCTTCCGGAGGCCCAATCTCCCATGCCTCGTCCCCACAGCATACTATTTTATTCATGGAAAATGCCCCCAACGCACCCAAAATCTGTCCTTTTAATCTCTGATCAGATTCTYTTCTCAAATTAGCATTCTCTCCCAACCACTCTTGCTGGTTGTAAACTCTAAGAGCTGGGTATTGCAAGCTCAGGTGACCTTAGGTGGAGCTGGGAAGGTAGCTTATTAAATAAAGTGCTTGGCAGGCAAGCATGAGGTCTTGAGCTCCGCCAGTGCCATGACACCTGTAGTTCCAGCGCTGGGAAGGCAGAAACAGGTGGATCCCGGGAACCAGCCTGATCTGATCTGTGAGTCCAGTGAAGGATCCAATCTCTAAATACATACATACATACATACATACATACATACATACATGCATACATACAGCAGGGGAGATGGGGAATCGAGTGAAATGCTGCTGAAGACCAGGGTTCAGAAYCCCAGGACTCAGCTATTGCTGGACAGCTGTAGCAGTCTGCAATCCCAGCATTTAGGAGACAGTCAATCTCTGTCTCTACATGCACACACATGCATGTGCACATACATACATGCAAACACATACATATGCATGCACATCACACACACACACACAAAAATAAATGAGCTGGGGAGTGATTGAAGAATACACCTGATAATGTCAACAACACAACCTGATAATGTGTGTTCTGCGAATACACACACACACACACACACACACACATCTAAGTTGCATAAACTACAGACGGGAACTGGAGATGTGGTTCAGTCCTGGCATATGGAAGGCCCTGGACTCAGTCCCCAGAACTGGACAAAGAAACAAACGAACACCCAAAGCTGATGCACAGACTTCTGCTTGGCGACCTGTACCTTGATACTACTACTTTTAATTCCTAGCCCACCTTCCTCCCACCTTTTACTTTATTTAGTTTTCCAAGTCCTTTATGGCCACCAGCTCTGTCGAAAGCAATTCTGCCTAGGTTGTATTCCTAATGAGCTTGCCAAGCGTTCCCTGTACCCTCCGGGGTAAAGCCCACCCTTCTTACCCTGGACTGTGGTTTGAAGGAAAATGGCCTCCATAGGTTCCTAGAGAGTGGCACTATTAGGGGGTGTGGCCTCACTGGAGGGGAGCATGTCACTGGGGGTAGGCGCTGAGGTTTCAAATGCTCAAGCTAAGTCCAGGGTATTCTCTCTTCTTGCTGCCTGTGGGAATGGATATAGAWCCCTCAGCTACCTCTTCGGTGCCATGTCTGCCTGCCTGCTGCCATGCTTCCTGCCATGATGATAATGAACTAAACCTCTGAACTGGAAGCCAGTCCCAGTTAAGTGTTTTCTCACAAGAGTTTCTGTGGTCATGGTTTCTCTTCACAGCAATAGAAATCCAAAGATGCCCTGTGTCGCAGGCTGTCAGCGCCCAGTGCCCGCTTGCCACGCAGTCCAGGGGATCTCTCTTCTCCACTCAGCTTTGGCATCAGCAAGTTCTTATGGAACATCGATTTCATGCCTTTCCACATCTTTGTCCATTTGTCTCCTTCTGTCCACAACACCAACCTTGTCTGCTGATTTCCACACAGTTATCCTCTCAGACAAGGGTGTGGCTGCCTGCTCGCTTCCACTTCATCCCTCCCCTGCCTTTGTTCTAACACTTGTCAAATGAGGTATCAGTGCTTCAAACAAGCAAGTTGGAGGTGTCTGTGTGAGTGACTGGGTGTAAGAGCAGGAGACTGGAAGAGAAAGGGTGTCTTCTTGTGTCTTAGAACTGAGTCCCCAGGCACTCCAGCTTAGAGAGTACTTCCTCATTCAAGAGAACAGGCCTTGACTTGTTCTGGGCCATTGTTATTGCTAAAGCTGGCTCTTAACTGTCTCCCAAGGGCTTGTACTGAGAGATTGGCCCTTGCGTTGGAGAGATGGGGCAGTGGTTAAGAGAGCTAGCTGCTCCTCCAGAGGACCCAGTTGGCAGCTGTCTGTAACTTTAGTTCCAGGAGATCTGGTGCCCTTCTTTGACCTTCTAGAGCACCGTGCATGCATGCGAGTAGTGCACAGATATACACGCAGGCAGCACCCTCATAAAGGAAGATAAAATAATTAAAAACACCTTTTAAAACAAAAAGAAAAGCTTGGTCCTAAAGCCTTGTGCTACTGAATGGCAATGAGAACCTTTAAAAGGTCAGGCCTGGTGGGGGGTTTCAGATAATTTGAGGACATGCTCTCAAAAAGAATTATGGGATACTTTTCTCTCCTTTTGTTCCTGGTCATGTTGTAAACAGGCCTCCTCTGTCACATGGTCCCATCCTGGTACACTACCTTGCCACTGGCCCCACATCAACAGGGTCAAACAAATGGTTAAAGCCTCTAAAACCTTGGGCCAAAACACAGCTTTCTTCTCTGTAATTCTATTGTCATGGGTGTTCTGTGACAGAGACAGACCTCTGACTAACAGTTGTCAAGAGTTACCCAGTTCAAGCCTTCCTCCTGCCAAAACTTCCTKGATTCCTCCATTGGGGTTTTGATTACCCACAAAGCGATTACAAAAAGGTTGCTAAAACAAATTGTGGGGAATCCCTTCCCAGTTGCACTCTCAGCAGCTGATTCCCGTAGGCCAAGTACTCTTGCAGGCAACACATATTCTCCTTAAACACAAGCTAGGAAACTGTGGGCTCCTTATGTTTTGGGGCTAGCAAGGAAGATGCAAAACCCTGGTAAACTAGGACAGGACTGAATTCACAAAACATAAGCAAGAAAAGATAATGCAGAATCTGGGTATCTGTTGATTATGAAAGCCAAGCAGCTGAACTGTGGTGGCGTATGCTTTTAATCTTAACATTCGGGACGCAGAGACAGGTAAATCTCCGAGTTCGAGGCCAACCTGGTTTACAGAGCTAGTTCCAGGTCGGCCAAGGCCATACAGAGAAACCCTGTCCTCAAAAGCAACTGTCTTGAAGAACAAGAAAACAAGAAAAAGAGAAAGCCAAGTACTTRGACTTGTAAGACTGGAGGTTGGGTCATGCCACTGGGTGATCCGTCACAACCAGCCCAAGCCTTAGTGAAGTCAGTGGTTAATTCAGACTGCATGTTGGGAGAGGAGATGAGAGTCTGCTATGGGACCCAGCGGCCTGCCGCAAGGTGCAAAGAACACAGCTTGTTTCTCCTGCCTTCTTCCTCTTCAACATTTTCACATAGGAGGAGGCTCACGGGATCCATGGAATTGTGCAGGGTAAGTGGTGGGAGGTGATGGTCTGAACTTCTGCCTCTGAGACCAGACATGTTTGGGACTGGAATGACCCACCACCAGTAGCAGCCACCATGACCCAGCTGACAGTTCACAAAGAAGTCTCCCATTCACTTCCTGTGGCTGATCCCTAGTTGGGGAATTAGTGTTGTGCAGTTACTTGGGCACGTAACTCTCCTGTAATGGCAGCTTTGTGTGCAGGGCTTCCCACTGGCTTTATAGAAGCATTCTAGGCTCTTGCTGCCCTGCATTGCCCTCCCCACCCCTCTCTTCAATTGCTAGGTCTCTTGCAATCTGACCCTCCTCCGAGCCTTYTCTAGTCCCCTGCCTCCAAGTATTTCTGCAGTAAATTGCTTGTGCATCTGACCCTACCTTGGTCTGTGTCTCAGTCTATCTGGCCAGAGGAACAAGACAGCTGACTAAAATGCTATGGTCCTTTGTCCGTGACACCTAGAAATGTGCCCATCAAAGCTGCAATTTGAATAGTGAAACATGGAGATAAAACTCAGCCAAGATTTCCACAGCCTCGGGGAAATTCTGGAAAATAGAGATCTCCATGCATGTTTGTTTTGTTTTGCTTTGCTTTGCTTTGTTTGAAACACTGCCTTGCRTGTAGCTCAGGCTGGCCTTAAACCCAAGGTCTTCCTGCTTCCACCCYTAAGTTCTGGGATGACAGGGATACAGCACCACACCAGCAACAATGGCGTGCATGCTTCTGGGCAGCTAGGGACTGCTTCTCACACAAGGAAACACATGAGGCCAGGAAACCCAGAGCCTTCTGAATACTAAGCACCCTCCCTGTGACTGAGTCAAGTTTCTGCTCCTTGGGGTGATGGGAGGGGAGATCTGGGAAGGAATCACAGAAGTCTATGCTCTAGAACCTGTACATCACAACATTCAAACCACCAGAGTCTGGGTAACATTACCAGCTAAAGAAAGTGACCTTGGAAGAGCTCAGGTTAGGTATGTTGGTCATCTCCATGCTTGGGAGGATATTGGAGCATCTTGGACTTGGACAGCTTTTGATCTTKTCCTGATCATTCCACAAAGACAATCCTGAGTCACCGGCCCATGCGCCTCTCCTGAATGGCTACCCTATGCCTACAGCACTGATGCTGGTGACCAGCTCATATAGCTAGGGAAACTGGTGACTGGGTAATTCAGGAAGCAAATTAGGATTAAGATGTCAGATATGGTGTCATTTGGGTGCACAGATATGGAAAGTACAGGCAACTGGAGCAGAAATGCCCAGGGCCCCTGAGGACAGAGCTAATCAGCTTGTGCTAGGGTTCCACCAGAACTCAGGCTGGCTCAGAGAGAATGGGGCATCCGGGGTTCAGGAGCTGGGGGCAGCAGGTCTCTGAAATCTCCATTTGGAATTCATCCCACAGGAGCATCAGAGTGTTCCAACAGTGTTCTTGTGCTCTCTGCCCCACGTGGAAATACAACTGCGACCGTGGGTGGCCAGCAGGAAGCCACTGATGCTGACAAGTKCTGTATGATGCAATTGGAGCAAAGACCTGCTTCTCTGTGGTTCTGCAGGCCTGCTGTGCTTTGAGGCAGGAACTCTGCTCCTTGCTGGTGAGCCAGCCAAAGGCAGTAATGTAATGTCTGCAATATAAAGGCAATGTCTGTAATGTCAGGGGAGTGGCTATTGCTGGAATAAATTCAAGATCTGCGATTGGGAAGGAGGGATCTAATAGGATCCATGCTGGTGATGGTTCATTTCTTAGAAAAATTATGGGATGCAGAGATGATAAACTATTAGCACTGGCCTCAGGGGGTAATCTCCACTCACTACGRCTATGCATTCTTCAAAACAATTGAAAACTATTCTGTGAAAATTTTGATAAATGTGATTTTTCCCCCTTAGGACAGAGTCTCAGGGCTGGAGAGATGGTTTAGCCGTTAAGAGCACTAACTGCTCTTCTGGAAGGCCCTGAGTTCAAATCCCAGCAACCACATGGTGGCTCGCAAACATCCGTAATGAAATCTGACTCCCTCTTCTGGTGTGTCTAAAGACAGCTACAGTGTACTTACATATGATAATAAATGAATCTTAAAAAAACAAAAACAAAAACAAAAACAAAAAACAGAGTCTCACTGTACATACGAGGCTAAACCAGATCTCACCATCCGTCCTCTTACCTCAGCCTCTCATCTGCTGACATCACAGGTTCATCTGCCTCCTTCCCTCCCTCCCTCCTTCCTCTCTTTCCTTCCTTCCTTTGAGACCGATTCTCAAACTGCCCATACTGGTCCTGAACTTGCTATATAACTAAGCATGGCCTTGAGCTTCTCCGGAYGCTCCTCTCTCCACTTCTCAACTGCCAGGACCACAGGTGTGCATCACCAGGCAAACCTTTTAACTTTTCCACTCTGTGAGTCTATGTTTCCTAAAGCCGGGTCCCAGAACTACCCAGGATAAACCCCAGTGGGGAGKCTCCCACCTATAAACAACCTTAGTGTTTCAGAGGCGGAGGCAGTTCAACACCAGCCTTGACTTATGGAGTGAAGACCCTGCCTCAAAAGTAAAATAATAAAATAAAATACAAAACAAGCATATACAGAAAAACACTCAGGATGACCTACCTCATTGTCCTGCTTAGAGAAGCAATAGGAATGGGGGGGTCCTTGGCTGCTGGCCCTTTCCACCTGCTGCCTGGTTACCATGGTGATAGATGCTGTACCCTTAAGGCTGGGATACAGTTGTTACTTTGGGAAATGAAGACCAGATGGGGCCTGACCCCAGCGCGGGTACTGCATCTCTGTAGTCTTCCAACTAAGGCGCAGACTCTCAGAGCTTGCTCAGTCCCCGCTCCTGCAGAAGTGACCCCTGGGAACTCAGACATTTCTAAGGGGTCAAGTGTGTCTAGCACACATCCCGGGAGGCTTGGCGGTGGGAGTGGCTTCAACAGTGTCCTAGTTTGATTTCTCTGAGTCTGAGAGTTGAGTAAGTCCCTTATCTGGTAGGGGACCTCGGGGAGGGGAGTAGAAAGCAGGAAACCTAGGCAAGGCGTGTATCGTGGAGTCCGCCACCACGGCAGAACCCACACAGCCACGTCCCCTGAGAAACTCTGAGACAGGGTTAGGACATGCTGGCCGCATCCCGGAGGTAGAGATGGATAAGAGCTGCTGGGGTGGGAGTAGGGATGGGGGCGGAACCAGGAAGCCTTCAGGAAAAGAGATGAAGATGCAAAAAGCTGGGAATGAGGCCAAGGACATCTGGGTGGGGCCTGGCAGGGACTGCCTCACATGCCTGCATTGGGAACTTTCCTGAGCTTGGCGTGATGCCCACGCAGTCCAAGCGGCACAGACTCCGTTACCTAGCATCTGTCTACACGTTCTGCTCCCAGAGCCCCGTTTCCCTTTAGGGCCCTGCATTCCCCGCCATACCCTTCATTACTTAGGGGATCTGATGATGATGGTGTCTGACTCCTGGGCTGGTCTTGTGACCCAGCCCCACCAATCAGTGTATAACGCCTTGTCCTGGCTACAGGGGTCCTTTCTGAGACCACAGTGAA
>BDUI01004107.1:13616-26861 GCA_002335545.1 Apodemus speciosus
AACTCACTCTGTAGACCAGGCTGGCCTCGAACTCAGAAATCCGCCTGCCTCTGCCTCCCAAGTGCTGGGATTACAGGCGTGCGCCACCACCGCCCGGCATATTAGATGATTTTTAAGGGATTTATTTTTTACATATGATAATAGACTTGTTAAATTCTAAAAGATTATTTCTGTCTTAGAGATAAAAGCCGAAGTCTTAGGGATGAAGCAATATGTTTGGAAGTTGCTTTGAAATATTCAGTGTACCTGAAGGGTTATAGATGAGGAAAGAATAGCCGCATGTTGGTAATTATTCAGACCGAACAGTAGGCGTGACAGGGTTTGTCCTGTGGACCTGCTCCTGGAGGCACATGTGTGTGCACACAGCTGCGGAGGCCAGTCCTCAGCCTGGGCGTTGTTTCTCAGCTGTCTGACACCTTTTGAAAATAATTTTTATTTTGCATTTGTTTATTTTATGTGTGCACACTCATGTGCCATGGCATGTGGGTGGAGGCAAGAGGACGCCTTGAGGGAGTTGGCTTTTCCTTCCACACGTGAGTCCTGAGAACCCAGCTCAGTCAGGCTTGGCAGCAAGCACTTTTACCTGGCGCGCCGGCTCATTGCTCCTCGCCTTGTTACCTTTGAAAGAGTTTATTTTATATTTGGGATTGCACGTGTATTTTATATTTGGGATCACATGCCCAGGCATGTGTGTGAGTGTGTGTGTGTGKGGGGGGAGGGTATGTACTTGTGAAGTACAGGTATCAAAGGAGGCCAGAAGAGGGCATTGGCTCCCCCTGGTCATTGTGAGCCAACTAATGTGGCTACTGCAAACTGAACTGGGATCGTCTGCAAGAGTAATATGTTGTCTTAACCGATGAGCCATTTCTCCACACCCCCCCCCCCACACACACACCTACCTTGTTTTCTTTTTCTTTTTTTATGTTTTTTGAGACAGAATCTTTCACTGTAGTCCAGTCAGGCTGGCCAGCGAGCCCCAGTGATTTCCTGTCTCGGCCTCCCATTACTGAGATCATAGATGCGCAGCCCCACCCAACCCGGCCTACCTTTTTAATGGTCTCTGGAAATCAAACTGAGGCCCTCATGCTTGCCTGGCGGTACTGGCAGATGGTACTGGCAGATGGTAGTCCAAATGAAGAGTTTTAATAGATTTCAAACCCATTTGGTAACAAGTGACATCTTCTAACTAGTCGTTAAGAGTGAGTGCATTAGAGAAGATGGACATTTACTAGACTAATTTATTTTTGTGGTTCTGGGGTTCTGTTATTTTTTAGGGCAGGGAGGATATGAGATGAGGTTTAGGTATGTGGTCCAAACTGGATTTTCCCATCCCAGTCTCCTGAATGCTTAGATTGCATGTTTGAATCACCATACCCAAATGTGTGCAGGGAGGAGGTATATGTGTTGCGCACATGCAGGTGTTCAGAAGCCAATGTTTGGTGTCTTCTGCACTCTAAACCATTTTTTAATGTTCTTACACTAAACCTGGAGTTCACAGATTCAGTTAGGCTAACCAGCCAGTGAGCTGCAAGCATCCACCTGCTTTTGCCTTCTCGATGCTGGAATTTCAGATACACGACACTGACCCTTTTACATGGGCACCGGAGGTGTGGACCCAGTCCTTACACTTGTATGTTCTGTAGCAAGCACTTTATTCACCATGCCATTTCCTCAACTCTATATCCAGCTTTTTATTTAGATCAGAATGTTTCTGTTACTAAATGGTGGGAAAATACCACATCATAGAGCACCTTCCCTTTGGAAGCATGTTTCYGKTGCCCATCATAACCAAGCGTTGTCTTGAAATCAGACTTCTGCACTGCTTTGCTATGGAATACTGGAATGAGCTTTAAAAGGATGGCAGTTAAGTCACTATTTTTATTTGTCGTTGTGAGTGTATTTGTATATGGAACTGTGAAGAGGGGTACACATGCCACAGCACACATCGAACAACTTCGTGGCGTAGCACCTTCCTGTATGTGGGTTCTGGAGTTGAGCTCTGGGCATCAAGCTTGCATAGCAAACACTTTACAGCCTGGAGGCCCACATGGAAAATATATTAACATTTTTTAAATTTATGCGGATGGATATTTTGCCTGCATGTGTGCTTCTGCACCCCTTGCATGCCCACAGAGGCCAAAATAGGGTGTCAGATCCCCAGGGCATCAGATCCCCTGGAGCTGGCAGTCATGTTTGGGACTGATTTAGTGTGAAGGCATGATGATGCAATTGGGACACATGGACAAATATTACTAAGCAGGAAAAGTGTTAATAGCTCCCGATTTGGGGACTGGTGGTGGTCCTTTAATCCCAGCACTCGAGAAGCAGAGGCAGGYGGAGCTCTGTTAGTTTGAGGTCTGCCTGGTCTACAGAGCAAATTCCAGGACAGCCAAGGCTACACAGAGAAATTATCTCAAAAAACAAAAACCAATCAAACAAAAATAGATCCAGGTTTAGGGCTTTGGAAGAAGATTATCGGAGAGTGGAGATTCTGTGTAAAGGAAGAAATTGAAATCCAGCTGTTAAGAACTGCGTGTGTGGTTTCCAAACGTAAACTAATTGGCTGGTGAATCAGTAAAGAGAACTGATGCCTTTCAAGTAACTGTGGCTGGAGTGGTGGAACAGCCTCAGGGCTTCTGATGCTTGAGGGACCACATCTTTCTACCTGGGTGCTTCTGTCCTTCTCGATCTTGTTGTATCTCTGGTGACACACGTGTTTCTCCCACTTGGCAAGGAGTGAGACCTGTCTGTCAGTAACCTGTGCCTGTGYCTGTGCCTGTGCCATGGCTGCCCTTCAGGGTTCTCTCCTCTTGGCTGGCCTTCTCCTGAGTTCACAGCGGCTCCCAGCTAGAGCATCTCTTTCCCAAGTCTGAGTATTAGCTAGAGAGGGTCTCTTGAGTCAGGTCTGAAAGCCTCATAACTGAAGTAGCAGCAGCAGCCAGGGAAGTTGTCTCAAGTCAGGCCTGAGATCTTGCTTCTAGTCTGTGGGTTCAAGAAGACACTTTTCCTTTTTGTAATGAGCACTCAGTGCTCCGGTGTTGCTGCTGGCAGTAGTTGTCACAAGTGAGTTTTGGTACTGGTGGTGGTGTTTTTTTTTAACAAATTTTTGCATTTTAAAATAATATACATGTTTAAGTAATTAATAGTTATAATAAAATATGTAGAGAATTAGAGTAAAAGATAATTCTCTCTTTCCCCCAGCCTCCAGCTTCCCCTTTGCAAAGCATCCTTAGGAGTCTGGGGAGAAAGCTCAGTCAGCAAAGCCCTTGCTAGGCCAGCATCAGGACCTCACCGCATTCCTCCTAAATCCAGGTGGAAGAGGCAGGTAGTCATGGCGGCCCTGGCAACCCTGGCACTAGGGAGGCAGAGACAGGCGGGCCTGCTGTCCTGAAGACTGCTGACCATCCTTTATGCTTAGTTTTCAGAAATTATGCTTTGAGAGAGTTCTTGTGGAACAAACAATGGTTAGAGCAGCCAGGCAGCCAGTGCTGTGTGGACTGATGCTGGGAGGGGCTTCTGTGTATAGAAAGGCTGTAAATTAATTTAGTAAAATGGCAATAAAATCACATTTTTAAAGTCTTTTTTAATTGAAGTTGTAAGCAGTAACTGTGTAGAAATGGAAAAACTTTTATTCTTTTTCTGTACTTTGTGTTTCTTCACTCTTTTAAATAAATGTTAAAATTTCACAGATGAAATTCTTCCAACCCCCTCACTCAYTGGACTGAACTTCCTAAGTTGTTTAAAATACGTTCATTTATGTATACATTCAAGTCTGGCAAGCACAGCCAGTACTTGCCCTGCTAGAGTAACCCACCTTCAGTCTCCATAAGAGTTGAGCAATCTGTGACCGTAAGGAAGGAGTTAAACCTGCAGAAGCAGCGGAGCGGGTCCTGTCAGACCGGTGCTTTTTGTTGGTTAGGTCTGAACTACCAACACACAGCCAAAACTTAGAAGTGTTAGTGCCATAGCTTTGATACGCTTTGTTTATCCCTCACAGCTTGTCTCCCTGGGTTCTAATGTCACTCAGCTTTGGGGGACAGTTTTAGCCATCTCAAAGAGACAAGGTTATTGGACAGGAAAAGCTTGACCATGATTACAGCAGTACAGTCGTAGGATTTCTAAGACTGGGTGGAGAGAGACTGGATGCTCTGCTCTGGGATACTTTGACTCCGAGGGTGGCTCTGTTTATGTGGAGTTGTGAACGTGGCACCTGGAGATTGTGCTGTGTGCTCGAGGGATCACAGAAACTGCCTTTTTACATTCCTGGTTTCAACAAAGGGAAATGTAGAGAAGTCCAGGGAGGGAAGACCGGGAAAGGAATTGGGTAAATTAGTAAATTAATTGTCTACATCCTGAACACGCTTCCCCAACGTGGCGCCCTGTCCCGTATCTTCCCTGGTCTCTAGTCTCCCCTCATTTCCGTCAGGCTGTTTTCTTTGACCACCTCGGGCTTCCCAAAATCCATCGCCAGCCTCATTTGTGTTTACCACACACATTCTTGGAAGGACATGGGTATGTCTATGGCTTCATGTTTCTTGTGAATTACAGGGAAAAAATTATCCTTAGATCAGATCTGGTTGATAAACAACAACCTGTYGTCTTCCCCATTGAGGTGTTTCCCAGACACCTGCATCGGTCTCAGGACCGACCTGTTTTCTAATCTCTGTCTTGATGAATGAAACAGCCTAGTAGAGACACCAGAATTTAAAGGTTGCTTTTGATGTCGTCAGTCATGTGTTTGTCTCTCAGATTGGCCTGCTTTGGACCATTTCTCATGCCCCCATGTTCCTCACAGCAGTCTGCAGCTAGATGTGACTACCCACTCTCTATCACTATTCCTGCCTCTGTCCAAGTTCTTGATTGCATGCTACTGACGAGATCTTTCTGATTTCCATGATCTGAATTCATGGCTTAAGTCTAAAAGTCTTTTTTTTTTTTTTATTCAATTTGTTTTTCATTATTTTTAAGCAGTTTTAGTGAGGTTTTCTAGTTGGTTTCTGTTGCTGTGATAAACATTCTGGCCAAAAGAAACTTGGAGAGGAAAGGCTTTATTTAGCTTACATGTGCACAATACAGTCCATCGCTGAGGGGAGCCAGGGAAATAACTCAGGCAGGAACCTAGAGGCAGGAAGTGAAGCAGAGGCTAGGAGGAATGCTGCTTTCTGGCTGGCTTTCCATGGTTTGGCCAGCTTGCTTTCTTAGATAACCTAGAGTCCTGCCAGGGGTGGCACTCCCCACAGCGGCTGGGCTCTTCCGCATGAGTCACTAATCAAGAAAATATCTCACAGACATGCCCACAGGCCAGTCTGATGAAGGCAGTTTCTCAACTGAGGTTCCCTGTTTGCCAGGTGACTCCAGTTTATGTCAGGTGACAAAAACCAGCACAAGGGATACAGTGCTCTGCATGAAAATATATGTGAAATGTAAGCGATTGGATGAGGATTGGTGTGGGAAGCTGTGAGGCTGTCACCACAGTGATTGTAAAAGACGTCCATCACCTGCACAGTTGTTCTTGTGTATCACTTTTAGTTTTTGACTTTTCTATAGTAAGAACACATACTATGAGAGCTGCCCACCTATGTTTGTAAGAGTATCCTACAGAATTGCTGACTGCAGGGGTTGTGCTCCACAATCAGTTTCAGTGAAGAAACCCACAGAGAAGCATTATTCGCTGTCTATTAGCACACCGTCTCATATAACTCTTCTAGCATAATACAGCATCAGACACCAGGACTGAAACACGTAACTGTAAAGTAGATGTGATGTTAAGATGGAATTATTTTTAATTATTTTGGTGGGCCTAACTCATAAGAGACAGTACACACAGGGTTGTAAAGAAGGAAACAGTATTAGAGTCGTAGAAGTCTGAGCTCAGCATCGGTCCTGTGTTTGTTTCTTTTCTTTTACCCGTTTTATTTATTTTACGCTTATGAGTATTTTACTTGCATGGATGTTTGAGTATCACATGTGTGCCTGGTTCCCACAGAGCTGGGAAGAGGGCACTGAATCCCTGGACTGAAGTTATAGAGGATTTTTGAGCTGCTATGTGGGTGCTGGGAACCAAAGAACTCAGGGAGAGCACCCAGCACAGCCATCTGTCAAGTACCCTGTGATTTTTTTCTGTCAGGTTATTTTATCAAATTGTTTGGTACTCCACATACTTGTGTGATAATCCTCACAACATATAGATTAACTGTTGGTCTCAGAAGGAACTTTATGGTCTGCAGTTTTGAGATACGTAATTCTCCTGAGGCATGTTTTGCATTGCTTGTACATTGAGTTTGGTGGCAGCAGAACTGAGCTCACTTACAGTGAGCCTTGGTAGCTTCATTTAGCATTTAATTCTGCCTTTTATTACTTGCTTAGGTCAAAAAGAACTAGAACCTTCTGTATAAAAAATAATATTTAAAAAGATTTAATCTCTACCAGAAGAAAAAAAATATTTGAAGGAAACTTGTGTTGTCAGACTAGATTTAAATCACAGATCTAGTGCTGTTACTACTGCCCAACAGTACTTGAAAATGTTGACTTTTTTAATTTAATGGTTTTTATTTTGAGCTAGAATCTTGCTGTAAAGTAGGCTGGCTTTAGACTTGAACTTTAGTATCTTGGCCTTCTGAGAGCTAGGCTTACAGGCATGTGCCACCTAAGCTCACGTTTCTGTTTGTTTCTTTCTTTGTATATTTGTTTATTTTATTTTATGTATATGATTTGTGTATTTTACTTTATGTGTTTGGCCTGCTTGTATGTATGTGTACCATGTATGTACCTGGAGCTAACAGAGGTCAGAAGAGGGCCCCAGATCCTCTGGAACTGTCCTTACTGAGGCACCATGTTTAGGTGCTGGAAACCAAACCCAGGTCCTTTACAAGAGCAGCAACTGCTCAGACCTGCCAAGGCATCTCTCCAGATCCCTAACTCAACTTTTATGACTATCTTAATGTCAACATTTTGTTAGTTTCTTTTCTACATATAGTAAATTGCTCTCTTGAGGATAGAGGTATCAATCTTACTTGCTTTATAKTTTTTTTTAAAGCTTGTTTGTTTGTTTTTTATCTCAACTCCTATATGGCATTTAGTAAGTATAAGTATACTCTAATAAACCACATTGACCCCCCCCCCCACACACACACACTCTGAGCACTGAAGGACAAGTGAGCTAGTATTCTTTCCTTTTTCTTAGTCAAGGTTTCTCTCAGTAGCCCAGGCTGGCCTAGCACTCAAGATCTTTGCTGCCTCAGCCTCCCCGGTGCTAGGATTGCAGGTATGAGCCTCTGCCCGGCTTGAACCAGTTCTCCTAAAGAAAGCAGTATGACCTAACAAGCATGTGAGTGACTTCTGGTCAACTCTTTTAAAATAGATAATCCTAGAAAAATTGTAAAGTAGTATTTAAAGCTTCTGAAGATGATTTTAAAGTTGTCTGCCAATGTTTTTTCAGTTAGTAACTTAGGAACACTGTTTTGGGGGTCGAGTCCCTGCTCCTCTGGCTCCGTTGCTGTGGACGTTTGGTGAAGTATAACGTGGTAGAAGAAGCTGCTTATCTCCTGGCAGCCCGGAAGCAGAGTGAGAGCTCACTTCCTGAGAGCGAGCTGCCCCAGTGGCCTTTCTTCTTTCCTGGGTTCCAGCCGGAGCCCTAGCTAACAGAGGCTCCAAACACCTCTGTGCTGAGTCTTTCCTCCTGGTTGCTGCCATGGCAGTGATCTTGGAAACCCTGTCATAGTCACACCCAAAACTGTGCTTCACTAACTCCCACGAGTCTGTCTGTTCAAAGCGATAATCAGGATAAACTGAACCTCTCTCAGATTGCACTGATCTCTTGGTTATATTCTTTGCAGCAAAAACAAAACCCAGAGAACTTCTTACCTCTCACTTGTGTTTTAGGGACCGTCCACTGTCCACTACTTGGTTGTCATATTCTTTGGTTTCTTTGAAAGAAGAATAGTTTCTCAGACTTCTTTTTAGTATTTTGACATTTTTAAGGGGTTTATTTTTATTTTGTGTGCATGAACGCTCTGCCTGTATGTATAACTAGTACCCTCAGAGGACAGAAGAGGGTGTCAGATCTCCTGGAGCTGGGGTTCTGGACAGCTGTGAGCAGCCACTGGGAAGAGCACCAAGCACTTACAACCACTGAGCTGTCTTTCTAGCCTCTACCTTGACCCTTGCTTTGTTTTGTTTTGAATAGTGTCTCTGGATGTCCTGGCACTCACTCTATAGATCATGCTGGCCTCAACTCAGAGACCTGCCTGCCTCTGCCACCCAGGTGCTGGGCTTATAGGCGTGTGCCACCACTGACTTTCCCTTGGGAACTACCGTTTTCTTTTTAAATACTCTAATTATTTTGCAGAATGTTCTTCATTCCAAGTTAGTTTGAGATTTTATCACCAGGAGATTTGAGGCTTTATTTTATTTTTGCTTGTGTATGTGTATGTGTGTATGTTTGAGTGCAGGTACTCACAGAGTCCAGAGCGATTGTTGGGTTTTCTGGAGCTGGAGTTAACAGGCATTAGTGAGAATCAAATCCAGGTCCTCTGCAAGAACAGTGCTTGCTTTTACCCACTGAGCCAGCTCTACCCCCTCGTGAGTAGATTTAGATTATATATTGTTGGCAGAATACCACAGATACTGTGTGCTTGTCACTGCATTATATCAGGAGGCCCATGTCCATTTGTGCCATTATATACATTAAAATTGGGTTCACTTTTATCACATGGTCAAGATGTTGTCTGACAAGCTTTTGAAAAGTTTAACTGAGAAATATTTTGTGCTTATTAATAGGTAAATAATACTTATTTTGTGGGAATGACACTTTGAGTTTGTATAAATTGCCTATTTCAAATTCTGACCAGCAAATGTTAGTATCCATCCAGGGTTTATGACTGAATCCATTATTGCTATGGTGGTAACCAGATGGCAAATTAAAAAACAAATTAATCATTCTTCATTCATCTGACATTTCCTACAAGGAAAAGCGTTCACTTTGTCTTTTAAATTTGTAAAATTTCCCAACATGGTTTCCTTTTTTATTTTATTCCTTTTAAAGCTTACTTTGATGATCAGGTTGCCCCAGATTTAGCCAGTGGTGACCTTTTCCAACATGTGTTTGTTTTTTATTTTTCTTTTTTATGCATTCATTATTTTTATTTATTTATTTATTTATTGGTATAACATGATTTTTTTCATTCTCATCCCAACTCAACCATTTCTTCAAAGAGCTCCTCTAGTTCTTTTTAGAAAATATAGTTAGGCATCAAATCTGATACATGCTTCTTGCAATTGGGATGTGATCTCCCTTATACCCTGAGCCCTGAACTACAATTGTTGTTGTTGTTGTTGAGACAGGGCTCATTTACTCTGTCATCTAGGTTGACTTAAATGTATAGTAATCTTCCTGCCTCAGCCCCCAAGTCTGAGAGTCACCATACCTGGCTATGAAATTGTTTTAATAAATTCCTGGAACCAAGTTTACAGAGGTGGCTGAGTAACAGCCCAGCTCAGCACCATTAAAAGCTTGCTATTGCACAGTTTTCCAGAATGAGGATGCACACCCTGCTGCTGTGCAAGACTGCATGGAAAATCACCAGCATGGCCATAAAGCACAGAGACAGAGACAGATGTGAGTCTGTGTGTATGGGGTGTTGTAATTTGATTTGTGCATGCCCTCAAAAACTAGGATGATAAGAACAGAAATAACTTTACCTCTAATTTTGACATCTGCTTTCAAGGTGCCAAATGAATAATTATAGAATATTAAGATTATTATGAATAGATATTCATGCTGAAATATACATGTGCATATAAATAAACACAAATACCTGAAAGCCATTTTCCACAAAATACCTCTAGTTCCACTTTAACCCTATAGAATTGTTTTCATGTTTCCTCTTTTTTGACTTTGACAGATATGACTCTCATCCTTTCCATTGCACTGCCACAATTAGTCTCTGTCTGTGAAGACCATCCCATTGCCCCACCCCCAGAATGCCCCTTCAAATTCCATAAGCTGTTCTTTATTTTGCATGGTTCCAAAATGCAAAATTTCYGTTACCATTGCGTAATTATGTAACATTGGTTCCCCGGACTACTGAAATCAGAGATTTGTAGTGGGTGGCAGTGCAGCTCAGTTTATAGAGTGCTTGCCCATCACACACAAAGCCCTAGGTTTCATTCCCAGCTGCACATAAAACTAGGTATATAGCGCATTTCAGTAATGTCAGCACTGGAACTGAGGGATGGAGGCAGGAGGATCAGGAGTTCAGGGTCATTTCAACTACTTAGGGAATTTAGGGCCAGCCTGAGCTACATGAGACCCTGTCTCAAAACAAAAATAGAAGATAATGTGTGCTCAGAAACAACTCAAATTTTAAAATTTCATCTGACTTTAAAGTAGCTGGCTAATGTATCCGGAACATTTCTCAGTTGGAGCTGGTCTAGTTTCTTTTAAGAAAACTATAGTCCACACTTTCCTCAGCTAAACTTTACATAGCTCTGCATTCATCCTGTCCGTTCTTGGGATGCGTGGTGGGTAGCAGAAAGCGAGTTGTTCAGCTATGTACTTTTAGTTCTTAAGAAACTGCTCCAGTAGTAGTTCAAGGAAGTGTATGAATCCTGCTTTAGGAAGACCTAGGATGAAAAAAGAAGGAAGGAAGGAAGGAAGGAAGGAAGGAAGGAAGGAAGGAAGGACGGCTTGGTGGCTGTACATTTTATTTCATTAAAACTTAGAAATATAGGTGAAGCACTTTGGGCATAGTGGTCCACAACTGTAATCCTGTGTCAATGTACTTCTCTGTTGCTGTGATAAAATCATATAAAAAGCAACTTAGGAAAGTTTACCACATTTGCAGACTAGAGTCCATCATCCAGGGAAGTCAGGTTCTCAAATAGGAATTTGGAGGCAGAACCGGTATAGAGGCCATGGAGGAGTGCTTGCTCCCGGTGACTTGCTCAGCCTGCTTTCTTACGTAACCTAAGCCCATCTGCAAAAGAGTGGCACTGCCTGCAATGGAATCGGCCCTCCCCTGTCAATCACCAATCAAGAAAGTACCCCACATCATGTTCACAGGCCAGTCTCATGGCAGCAATCCCTCAGTTGAGGTCCATTCTTCTCAGGTGTCACAGTTGACAAAACCAGTGAGCACAAATCTTGGGGAATACTTCGTTTTTAGGGTTTGTCAAAGCAGAAGCACAGCTCTTGTTTTCCAGAACACAGATTTAGGTTGCCCCACATTTTATGTTCCAACATGGAAGCAGATTCAAGTTTTTATAGTAACAGAACAAAGAAAAATTCACGTACATTGGTAGGAACATCGAGTGAGTGCATACAGCACAGAGGAGATGCTCCTCCTTAAGCCTAGATGCTATCTGAAAGCGTTCTCAGCCCTTTGGTTGATAGAACTTTACTTTATTAAATTAATGCATTCTAAAGATTTGTTTGTTTGTTTGTTTTATCCATTAGGATATTAGGTTCAACTTTATTTGTAATTTGTAACTTTAGATGTTAGGTCTGACACAAAGGGGCACAAGGAATAGTTATTTCGTAAGTTAACAATAGCCCAAGATAAATTGCAATTAGGCTTTCTGGCTGCAACCTTTTATTCTACCACTGAAGTTCTGATCAGTCAACCAGCCTTTGCAGACACAGCTTCTATCTTAGCTTGCTTTCTATGGCTGTGATCAAGACCATGACCAAAAGCAGCTTGGGAAGGAAAGGACTTATTTGGTTTATAAGTCACCGTCTATCATGAAGGGAAGTCAAGGCAGAAACTCAAGACTGAAGGCAAGAACTGAGGCAGAGACCATGGAAGATCTACTTAGTAAAAGAGTTGCTGGTGCCATAGATGGACAGACAAACAGCCGCATGTCAGGGATTCTGAGGAGGAGTCAGGTCCAGATGGTAGGTTCTTTCTCCTGCAGTTTAGAGTAAATACCCTGTGATGAATGGGTTGTCTATGGTCCATTCTTCCTGTCTTTGGTTCCTGACTGGCAGGTTGGAATGGAGTCTGTTAGTGTGGGTGGGGCCTGTGAGCACAATCAATTCTTGAGAGTGGGGAGAGCAAAAATTTAGGGGAAACAAGTTAACGGAGGGCTTTACAAAAAAATGGCATGGGCCTGACTACATTTCAGACTTTTGTTTCTATTAGGTAGGTAAAGGGGGTGGTAATTGTCACACTCTTTTCTCTGCCCTAGTGCCCCCTTTGAATGCCAAACCTGAGACCTACCGACATTTGAGATGCAGAAGCAGGAGGATCAGGAGTTCAAGGTCATCCTTAGTTATGTAAGAAGCTCTAGGCCGACCTAAAACCCTGTCTTAAAAAAACAAACAAAAAAACCAAGATGAATGCAGTATAGCTTATGTTAGGAAATTTTAGAGAGTATATTGAATTTTTCATAACTTGGAAAAGCTTCCATTTTGATATTTCACAAAAGGCCCTTCTAGAACATATAAGGGTATGTGTGGATTCAGATGTTAGTAGCATGCAAGTATACAGGAAAGGTACTAAAAATGCCACCAAACATTTTCCTCATTTACATATGATTCATAAAGTTTGTATTAGTATAGCTTTATTACTGTTCTTTCAAAGATTGAAACTAAAATCATAATTCCCACCCCCACTCCCAAAACTAATGTGGACTTTTCCACCAAGGACCACACAACTTTCTCAACAACTTTGCTTGGGACAGGACTTTTGCTGGTGATTGTCATGTGCAATAGGCACATTAGACCAATTTGAATTTTTATAAATCAATCTGTCTCCCCCCTCCCCCCCTCCTATCCCTTCCTTAATTGAGGGAAGCAAAAAGCTGGTTTCCAAGGATACGCATTCTCTTATGCTGGTTTCAGATTGTTGTAGTCATGGAAACTAGGCTAGTAAACTCATTCCTGGCAGCTTCTGGCGTTGGTCTGATCTTTTCTTTAAAACACATTACAATTATAATTTAAAATAATACATTTGGGGAAGGTTAGTGCCATATGAGTCCATGTCTTCCCAGAGGGGGAATGGGAAGGTTGCTGGATTGGTTTAAGGAAGTCAGTTGAGTAGTAACAAGTGACTAAATGAAACCTCAGTGATTTAACTAAGGGTGTTATATGTGATTTAAACAGAAAGATCTATGTGGAAGAAATGAAGTTAGGTTTTGTATTTATTGTGTTTTATTTGTATGAGCGCATGTGTGCGCATGGGCTTTTTTCATGTATGGTGGGGGGCATATGGTATATTTATGGTATGCTGTGTGGTATATTTGTGG
>BDUI01004107.1:26866-41252 GCA_002335545.1 Apodemus speciosus
TGTGTGTGTGTGTGTGTGTGTGTGTGTGTGTGTGTGTGTGTGTAGGCTGGAGGCGAATACAATGCATTTCCTTGATTGCTCTTCACTTTATCAAAAGGCAGGATCTCGGTCACACCCAGAGCTTGTAGATGAAGCCTTTCTCCCCTCACCTGGRTAGAAATGGTTACCTAGTCTATCTAGAGTTCACGGAGGCATGCGACAGCAAAATGTCTGGTAGGAGCTGTTCCAGATAGGCCTGGCTGCATTGCTTGAAGCTAGGGTAGTCCGCTGCTGGTATTCCGTCCCATCTATGGGATGTTCAGCCTGGCTGATACTGGAGCCAGCTAGTCTGGGGCTGATAGAGCGGCAGCCAGAGCAGTGAAGGGGATCCAGTAGCTGCCACTTGGGGAGTCAGGCTGCCCTTCTCCTCCCGTCTTAGCTTATTGATAGGAAAGTGAATATCGGGAATGCTTACAATAAGAAGTTAAAGAATTTATCATTAACATTAATAGTGGTTTTAGCAATGCTTAAGACTGCCCCGTGCCCTGGGGAGAGATGAGGTCCTGTGTCAGCCTCACCCTTATGTAAAATCTTTTCCGTAATTGTTGGTGGAACCTGTGAATATGATGGAATTTTACTTTAGGGACTATATTGCATTGCCTCACATTAAAGGAATTTTACAAGTGTAATTAAGTTACTAGTCAATTTGCTTTGAGATTGTCAAAAGGAGTAGTATCTACTTGGATCTGACCCAGTCACATGAACCAAAAGTCAAAATCACAAGATGTAAAATAATCAAACATGAGAAGGATTTGATGAAAGGAAGTTTTCATTCTTGGCTTTAAAGATGGAGGTTACATGTGAAGGATTTTAGACTTTAGGAGCTGAGAATGGCTTCAGGCTGACAAAAACAGAAATTAGGGACCTTTGTCTTACAGCTGCAAGGAACTGAGTTTTGAGAAGTTGGAATCCAAAGACAGGGAAACTGAAAGTCTGGCACACATACTGAGTTTTATCTTTGTGAGAGGCTAGCCAAGAATCCACCATGCTGCACCTGAACGTCTAACATCTAAGTGTATGGTTATTAGATCGTGTATAAAATTAATGTGCTATCAAGATGATAAAGGCTTTCTCTTACTTAATTAGATTTATTGATTTTTATTTGTATGAGTATTTTGACTGCATAGCGATTGAGGTGGTCAGAAGACGCCATCAGGTCCTCTAGAACTGGAGTTATCAATTGTTGTGGGTTCTGAGAACCTAACCAAGTCCTCTGCAAGAATAGCAAGTGAGGGGCTGGAAAGATGGCTCACCAGTTAAGAGCACTGACTGCTCTTCCAGAGGTCCTGAGTTCAATTCCCAGCAACCACATGGTAGATCACAACCATCTGTAATGGGATCCTCTCTACTGATGTGTCTGAAGACAGTRACAGTGTACTCATATACATTAAATAAATAAATATTTAAAAAAAATAGCAAGTGCTTTAGCCCCTGAGACATCCTTCCAGCCCTTGTTCTGTTTGTCATAGCATTCTGTCAAGTTCTCTGTCAGCTTTCCTCTACCAGAGTAGCATTGGCATTCTCATGTATATTTCACAAGCACTTATGTATTTATAAATGTACGAACACAAATCTGCTGGAAATCTAATTGAGATTGCATTTAATATATAGATCAGTTTGGAGTTACTGCCTTTATAACAATTTTGAGGGTGTGTGTGTGTGTGTGTGTGTTTTGAGATGGGATCTCTTGATTGAGCTCAGGCTAGCTTAGAACATAGAAATCCTCTTGCCTCAGCCCCCAGAGTACTCGGATTGTAGCCCGAGCCACCATATGTTGCTTGAGTCTTTTGATCCATGGGGAGATTGGGTCACTGTTTACGTAAGTCTTTAGGTTCAACAGTGTTAAAATTTTCTGCATGCAGGTTTTCATCTTTTGTCAAAGTTATCCTTAAGTAGTTTTGTTCTCTGTTATACATGGTGGTTTTTCATTTTAACTTCTAACTGTTCATAGTATACATACAGAGAGAGAGAGAGAGAGAGAGAGAGAGAGAGAGAGAGAGAGAGAGAGAGAGATTGTATTTTTTGATAAGCTTATTCTGTCAAATTTCTTTAATGTTTTTAAGGTCGTCTTGAGGTGGTCCTATATGGTTTGATGTGTTTGTTTGGGTGTGGGTAGGTGTGACCAAAAGTTGATTTCAGGTGTCATTCCCATTGCTTTCCATCTTTTTGAGATACTTTACTGAGTCTGAGCCATTTCTGCTAGACTGACTAACCAGCAGACCCTCAGAACCCACCTTTCTCTGCCCCACTGTGTCAGTGCTGGGGCAGAGACTGTACCCTGCTTTTGCCTTTGTGTTTGGGATCCAGGCTCAGGGTATCACGCTTGTAGAACAAGCACAGTATTTACTGGGCCCTTTCTGCAGCGCCAATGTACTTCTTTCCCAATTAGAATGCGGTTTCTTCTTTCTTATAAGACAAGATTGATGTAAGAGATGAGAACATTTATCCTTGCCTTGTTACTCATTTTAGGGTAGAGGAGTGTTAATATTATCTTTAAATATAATGTTAGCTTCAAGTTTTTCATAGATTTTTTTCATGCCAACATACTGTCATATATGAATTC
Organism: Apodemus speciosus; assembly: GCA_002335545.1. Classification (NCBI taxonomy): domain Eukaryota; kingdom Metazoa; phylum Chordata; class Mammalia; order Rodentia; family Muridae; genus Apodemus; species Apodemus speciosus. Next base: position 29,469 of record BDUI01004107.1, read on the forward strand.
CAACTTTCTAAGAGGAATGTTTTGTTTTTTAGATTATTTGAACTGTAGGGAGGGCGAGGCCAAAGGAACCTTGCATTTTGAACCCAGGTGTTTTTAAGTTTGAATGCTCAGCTATTTTCCTGTGTAAGAACTTGCTGTATAGACCAGGCTGTCTGGGAACTCAGCGTTCCACCTGCCCTTGCTTCCTGAGTGCTTGGATGAAACATGTGTGCACCACATCAGGGAGTGGCTTCTAGGTCCTGATTTACTTTTTGTTCAGCCAATTGTGGTTGTCTCTATTTCTCTTGTGCTTTCCAAAGTATGTTAGTATTTCTAGGTCTTAAAAGCCAAAAGAGTTTTAATTCATTTTCTAGACTGCTGTATTACTAGCTAGAAAAGAAAGAAAGGAAGAAAAAAAGAAAGAAAGAGAAAGAAAGAAAGAAAAAAAGAAAGGAAGAAAGAAAGCTATGTGCATTAATGGTTAAGTCTCTTTATTAGTGTACACGCCAGCTTTGTATTGCAAGTGCTTTTGCCCACAAAACCACCCTGCTGGCCCCTAATGGTTGAACTTAATATGTGGAAATACTCAGTGTCAGTCAAAGTATAAAACTACGTTTTACAAAGTCTTATATCTCAAATTCTATTTTTAAACAACTCCTGTTCAACAAGTAAGTACAGAGCCAGGTTTTCCTGTCTACTTTCCGAGGAAGCAAAAATTGAAAAAAAAATTGTTGAAGAACAAAACCAGTGGCTGCTCTAGTAAGCCAGGTACTTCCTGTCCGTGGTTCTGTGGATTGTGGGGAAAGGAACCGTTGCTTGCCACTCATAATTTGTTGCAGTTTTGTTTTCCAGCCGGAGCCTGAGGACTGCAAACACATTGCTTCTTCCCATTGCTTTACTCAGATAACAACTCAAAGGCCTCACTAGGTGGGTGCTTTGTAACAGTATAAGGGTTGTGATATATTGGAAGAGAACGTTGATACTTTACATTCCTCTCCTTTAGGAGAAAGCCCTTTCATGATTGGTGACCTGCCTGGGCTTAGTCTCTCTGCAGCCCATGAGTGACAGCACTGGCTGTGGAGTTGGCTCAGTGGTTGAGTTTGGGTCTCTGGATCTGCCACCTGCTGGCTGTTTTTTGGACAGTTGAACTCTGCATCACCGTTTCTTCATCTATAAGATCTACAAAAGAATAAGGCAATATGGTGTGTGTGTCATAGTTTAGCAGGATAAATATTTAGTAATGGTCACAAAGATTATTACTGATCCATTTACTTGATTCCTTTTGATGTGTTCTACTTATCTCTACATGGTAATCAGTTTTGGGGGTTTGGTTTGGATTGGTTTGGATTGGTTTGGTTTGGTTTGGTTTGGATTGGTTTGGTTTGGTTTGGTTTGGTTTGGTTTGGTTTGGTTTTGAAAGACAGAGTTTCTCCATATAGCCTTGGCTGTCCTGGAATTCAGTCTGTAGATTAGGCTGGCCTCAAACTCAGAGATCTGCCTGCCTCTGTTTCCCCAGCACTGAGGCTAAAGGTGTGTGCCCAGCTAGTAGTCAGATGCTTTTTTGGTATTCTTAAGATTTAATCAAATATCAAAGTTCTAAGCAAAAGAAGCTGCCAGGAAACAACAATTAAAGTTATTAAAGCATTCACTAATAATGACCACAATGTGCTTAATAAGGAATATGCTCCATTTGTGCCTCCGCCTTTACTTTGTATATTTTAAATTTTGCTGTTTCTCTAGGTAAGGTGTTTATTGTCTATAAGCTCAACAGTTTGGAAGCAGAGACAAGGTAGTGTAGACCAGCCTAGGTCATTTAGTAAGACCTACCTCATAAAAATAATTGCTGGGTTTTCTTTCCCTTTAAGCCTTACTAGCAAAGTCAATAGTAAGCTAAGCTTAAAAAAAAAAAGTCTTAACATTAAAAAATATTAAAACAAAAGTACATATTGTGCAGTCATGAAGACCCAAGTTCATCTGCTGCTGGTGTTTACAGAGGATAAAGAACTGTTTTACAGTATTTGTGCACTTATGGACGGTGGTATATATATCTTGGGAGGTTACCCATGCGTCATACGTATGCCTGTGCAGGTTAGAGGACTGCCCTTAGTGGTATTCCTTGGGCACATTCCACTTCTTGTTTGCAGCAGGGTCTGTCATTGGCCTGGAACACTGCCAAGTAGGCCAGGCTGGCAAGCTCCAGGGACCCGCCCGCCCGCCCGCCCGCCCGCTCGGCCTCCTGTCTCCCCACCACTGAGAGACAGCTGTGTACCACCAGGAACCCATTCTTTCATGTGGATTCTGGGGAGCAGAACTGCGTGGGGTTGTTTAGCTCACAAGAATGGGGAAGAGAAGCATTGACTGGGCGTGACTGAGAGCAGAGGGGCGGCCAACGGCAGGGAAGCTTGCCAACAGATCTCTCCCACCTGGCTTTTGCCCTTCTTAGTGATTGAAAGAAAATCAAAATAAGATTAATGGTTTTTGGCATGAAGATTACATGAAATCAAACTTCAGTATTCATAAGTAGTTTTATTAGAATATAGCTGTGCTAAAATGTTATAGTTTGTGGCTGCTTTATACTGTAATAACAAAGCAGAGTAACTGTGGCAGAGACTGGCTTACAAAACCAAACCTTTATAAATCACTGATAATYGCAGGCTTCTTGGAGAGATGGTGGTTGTAAATTTTTAAAATTAGCACACAAACCAATGGGCTTCATTGTGGCATGCGTGTGACATGCGTGTGTGCATCATGCTACTTTGTCCTGATCAGCCCTCCCCGTGCTCTCTCCAGTCCTTCCTCACACAGATTCTCTGTTGCCATGTYATGCRTAGTTCATCACCTTCTCTTTCCCTTCCTCCCTTAAGAGCTTTTTATTCCCTCTCATGATCCTCTAATTAAATCAAACACAAGTGTGTGCMCATGCGCACACAATCTAGGTTCTGTCTGAGAGATAATATATTTGTCTTTTCTATCTGCCTTATTTCATTTAACGATGATTTCTGATTCTGTCAATTTTCCTGAAAATTACATGATTTCATTTATCTTTATAGCTAAATAAAATTTCATGGTGTATAATGTTCTATATCAGTGCTTCTCAACCTGTGAGTCTCAACCCTTTAGTGATTGATTGAGCAGTCCTTTCACAGGTTAACCGAAGAGCATTGGAAAACAGATATTTACACTATGATTCCTAACAGTAGCAAAATTACAGTTGTGAAGTAGCAATGAAAATAATGGCTGGGGTCACTACAGCGTGGGGCACTATATTAAAGGCCGCAGCATTCGGAAGGTTGAGAACCACTGTTGTGTGCCGTATTTATCTATCCATCTGTTAGAGGACTTTTAGGCTGGTTCCATTTCCTGGCCATTGTGAATAGTGCAACAATAAGCATGAACGTGCACGCGCTCTGGCGTGTTGGCTTAAGAGACCATTTAATATACTGGAGTGGTGTGGCCAGGTCATAGATGGTTCTATTTTTAGTCTTTTGGAAAATCTCCATACTGCTCTCCATACTTGCTGTATAGAGTCGTCATTCTCACCAACACTATTAAGGATTCTCTTTGCCAAAATCCTTGCCAACATTATTGCCGTTTGTTTTCTTGGATAGCCATTTTAACTGAGGTAAAATAGAATCTGAAAGTAGTTTGGGTCTGCATTTCCCTGATGACTAAGGATGATGGGAGGATGGCGCTCAGGGAGGGGAGGGGACCAAGAGGGACCCAGGAGCCAAGACAACCAAAAGAACACTTGGCGTAAATGCAGCGTTATTTAGGAATGGGAAGCTGAGGGAAGGGGCCCCAGGAGCAGGAGAAGTTTAGGGAAGGGGACAGGGCGAGAAAAGCTGAGGGAGCCACAGTACTGAGGGAGCCTGGAGGCACCACAGCCAGCCATTTGTCCCCTGGTCCTTTTGGACCTGATATAGGTGGTTGATATCTGTAGGCTCACTGATGCCTTTGTCCTCTAGGGAGCTGCAAAGCTCCTTCTAGCACTATGGAAGCTGGCCAGCGGGGAAGAAAGCCCAGCTTAGTTGTGCTTGATTTCTCTATATCTTGACAACCAGAGTGTGTGGTGTCCTCAGTAATAAAGTTTTCCCATCTAGTCTTGCTGGGCCATTTATTGTTTGGTTTGGATGTTTTTGCAATTCTTTATATAGTCTAGCTATCAATCTCTTCTGTGTAGTTGGCATTTTTTTTTCTATTTTGTTGCTGTTCCGGAGCTTTTATTTAATTTGTTAATTATTGGGATTGTTTCCTGTGCCTCTTAAGAGTTCTTTTTAGAAAGCCATCACCTGTAGCTATATTTGAACATGTTTTATCTGTATTTCTTTCTAGCATTCTGAAAGTTCTTCACCTTGCATTAAGGCTTTGATCCATTTTAAGTTGCTCTTTGTGAGAGGTGAGAAATATGGATCTAGTTTCATTGCATGTTCCTCTTTCTCTTCCTCATCCTCCCACCCTCATGTATGAGGGTGTGTATGTGTGTTGTTCTTGTTGTTGTTGATGATGGTGATGATGTTTTGATTTGTCTTAAGGGATTATGTGTCCCAGGCCTTAAACTCCAGTGACCTTGAACTTCTGGTTCTCCTGCATCCCTTTCCTGAGTGGTGGGATTACAGGCCAGTATCACCATGTTTGGCTTTACGTGGTGTTGGGGAGTCAACCCAGGCTTTCATGTATGCCATCCAAGCAGTCTACCAATAGAGCTTCAACCACGGTTCATTCTGCATGTAGAAATATAGTAGTTCCAGCACCATTTCTTAAACAGGCTCCCTTTTTCCAGTATATATTCTTGAARCCTTTGTTAAAAATTTGTTGGTTATGGGGGCTGGAGAGGTGGCTCAGCAGTTGAGAACTCTGGCTGTTCTTGGCTCAGTGGTTAAGAGAACTGACTTTCTTCCAGAGGACCAGGGTTCAGTTCCTAACAATCACACGATGGCTCAACAACCATCTGTAACTCCAGTTCCTTGTGACTGAGCTTCTTCTCCCGGCCTCAGTGGTTACCAGGAGCACATGTGGTACACAGACATCAGGCAGAATGCTCATCTACATAAAGGTTATTTAAAAAAAATAGGTTGTTATAGCTGTGTGGGTTTATTTCTAAGCGTTCTATTCTATTCCATTGTCTCTGTGTCTGTTTCCATTCCAATGTCATACTGTTTTTGTTTCTATGGCTTGATGATATACTTTGAGATCAGTTGTACTTTCTGCTAAGGATGTCCTTATGTATGTTTGTATATATTTTACATCCTGACTACAGTTTCCTCTCCATCCTGTCCTTCCAGTCCTTCCCATTAGTACAAGCTTTCTAAGAGGAAAAGAAAAAGAGTTTACAGAGATGCATAGATTTAGCCTGGATGTTTAGCCTGAAATTAAGATTTCCTACTAGTGCATGGCTGAAAAGCCTTGACATCACAGACATTTCCAGGCTGTAGAGTTCGTTGTTCTAGGAGCCCATCCTGTGATTTATAAGAGGCTTAGCAGCATCCCAGGCCTTGACCCCTGTGTGTCCATGACACAGTCATCATACCTTCATTTATGGTGATCAAAACCAACTTTACAAATTGCCCAGTGTCTCTGGGAATCTGTAATGGTATGCAAACAGCTCTGTAACCACACAGTCCAAGCTTTTACACAAGCAAGCAGTGCCAATGGCCTACTTGGAAAAGCCTAATGGCTTATGAATTCAATTCTCCTGAGCTCCTTTGTGCTCAGAGCTTTAAGATGGTACTGTGTTCTATAGTCCTGGAACTGTAAGCACACCTTTTTGAGAAAATTTATAATGGGGGTAGGGCAGCACTGGTATTTAAATAAGGTTATGTCTCTCATATCCCCCTTTAGTGGCATTTGGTACAACTTGGGGGAGGGGGCTAGAACTAATACCTAAACATGGGGGTACAACTGTCTGTCCAACTAACTGTTCGGTCCTTTAATGTATATGTCTAGAAATGGGATTGTGGATCATGCAGAAGTTCTGTGATCCACTAATTTTTTTTGAGGGACTACCATACTGTTTTACATAGTGTCTRAACTATTTTACATCTCCCTAGCACCATGTTGTTATTTTTCTAATTTAATTTTTTTAATGTTTATGGACATTCCTCCTGCATATATATCTTTGCATAATATACATGTAGTGTCCACAGAGGCCAGAAGGTGGCATTGGATCTCCCAGAACTGGGGTTACAGATGGTTGTGAGCCACCGTGTAGGTGCTGGGAACTAACCTCAAGTCCTCTGGAAGAGTAGCGAGTGCTTTTAACCACTGAGCCGTCTCTCTAGCACTGCAGTGCTGTGTAATGGCTTCCACAGTTCTAGATTGTATACATTTGGACTGCTGGGCTTTTGTTTTAATGATCTTCTACTTCTTCTGTTTTGCTTTTTTAAAAATCTTATTGAAAATAGATTTTTAATGCAGTATATTCTGATTATGGTTTCTCCTCCCCCAGTTCCTCCAAGATCCTCCCTACTGCCCCAACCCAAATTCACACTCTTTCTTTTTCTTGTTGGAAAGCAAACAGGCATCTAGTGGTGGCACACGCCTTTAATTCCAGCACTTGGGAAGCAGAGGCTGGCGGATTTTTGAGTTCAAGGCCAGCCTGGTCTACAGAGTGAGTTCCAGGACAGCCAGGGCTACACAGAGAAACCCTGTCTTGAAAAACAAAACAACAACAAAAAAAGAAGAAGAAGAAAAATAAGCAGAAGAAAAGGAGCCAAAGAAAAAGCATAAAAAGGTATATAAACACAGAGATACACATGTTTGCACACAGAGGAATCTCATAAAGACATACAAAACCAGAAGTCATACTATCTATCTATCTATCTATCTATCTATCTATCTATCTATCTATCTATCTATCTATCTATCTAACTAACTATCTATCTATGCCAAGAATCTGTAAGGTTAGGGATGGGGAAAGCCCTGACAAAACATTATGAGTCAAAGAAACTTAAAAGAGGCTGTTGAGTTCACTTTTTGTTTGTCACCTATGGTGGGCATGGAGCCTGTCCTTAAGAGTGGTTTGTATCCACAGTGAGACTACCACTGGAGAAAACTGTTTTCATTTGTGTGTAGTCTCCAGTTTGAGATAGTTTGGGGGTTAGGGATGGGGACTTGTGTCTAATTCTCGTCTCAGTGCTGGGACCCTGTCTGGTGCAGATCTGTGCATGTTGCCACAGTCTCTGTGTTTGTATGGTATCGGTTCTGCTGTGTTTAGAAAGCCTTGTTTGCTTGGGGGCCTGTATCCCCTCTAGCTCTTACACTCTGTCTTCTTCTTCCACAATGTTCCCTGTGCCCTTAGAGGAGAAAATTGATGGAGAGATCCCATCAGTATCATGTTCCAAGGTCACTCGCTCTCTGCACATTGTATGGCCTTGGGTTTCTGTATTTATCTGAGCAACACACAGATCTCTGAGTACCACAGAATGTCATTAGAAGTCATTTTATTGCTACATTCCTTTAGCATAATAGTAGTATTTGGTCTTCCCCTAGTTCCCTGGCCTATCTGGTCTGAGGTTTTTTTGTCCAGAGCAGTATCCAGGATAAGCTCCATCTTGTGGAGTAGGCCTTAAACCCAAGCAGATATTTTTTTGATTATTTCTCCCAACATGAGCTATTGCACTAGCATACCTTACAGGCAGTTCACCTTTGTTAGTGTTCCCTTTCACCTTTGTTGGTGTTTCCCTTTCTTTGGTAGTTTGCATATGACCTTCTAGTATCACAAGTACATAGGGTGAAGGCTCTAGGTAGGCAAAGCTTAACTTCTCCATGTTCAGTGAGTTGGGTAGGTATGTTGTCTTCAGCAGTAGGGCCTTACTGTGGAGATCATCCAGTAGCCTTCGCTACATCCTAAGTTGCTTGGGGGTTCCCATAGGGCCCTTTTGATGAACAACTCAGTAAGATGTAACCCATTCTCAGCACTAGATGCTTCATTTGGTGGTGAGAGTCGTCCAGTTGAGCCTATGTTACCCCATTATTTGGCAGTTTCCTTTAGATCACCTTCATATATGTTTATAAGAAGCTACTACTGTATTAGGTTTAAGTAGAACCCCTCAAATGGCTGTTAGCTTTAGTAGTGCCTCCCCATAGTGTCTTCATCACCCCCCCCTTTCTTCCCTTTCTCCATTTGATCCTCCTGTTCATTCTCCCACCCCATCCATCTGTCCCCTTCCTAAGGAGATTGATTCCATCCCCCATGCCCCAGTCCTTTACTCTACATCTAACCTCTGTGGTTATACAGATTATAGCTTAACAGCTTACACCACATATAAGTAAATACATACTGTATTTGTCTTTCTGGGTCCGAGCTACCTCACTCAGAATGAGTTTTTCCTCGAGAGCCATCCATTTATTTTACCTGTGAATTTAATGATTTCATTTTTTAACAGCTGAGTAATATTTCATTGTGTAAATGTACCACATTTTCCCATATCCATCATCCATTACACACATCTAGGCTGTTTTCGGTGTCTGGCTATTATTAATAAAGCAGCGGTGAATGTGATCGAGTTAGTGTCTGTAGTGGGACGAAGTGTCCTTTGGCCATATATCCATGAGTTTTACAATTGTATCTTGAGATAGATTGCTTGCCATCTTTCTGAGGAACCACCACAGTGATTTCCGTAGTAGCTGTACAAGTTTGCCCTCCCACCAGTGATGAGTGAGTGTTTCCCTTGCTCCACATCCTAACCAACATGAGCTGTCATTTGTTTTATCGATCTTGGCCATTCTGACTGCTGTGAGATGAAATCTCTAAGTAGTTTTGATTTCATTTCGATTCGTATTCCCTTTATGGCTACAGATATTCTGTAAGTGCTTCCTAGCCACTTGCACTTCCTTTTTTGAGAATTCTGTTTAGATCTGTACTCCATGTTTTAGCTGGGTTTTTCCGCCCTGTACAGTTTTGTTTTGTTTTTTCCACTTCTTTATATACTTCAGATATTAGCCCTCCATTGGGTATGTAGTTGGCAAAAATATTTTCCTATTCTGTAGCCTGTCACTTTATCTGAATGCCGGTGTCCTTGCTGTTCAAATGCCGTTCAGTATCATGAGGTCCCATGAAAGAATGAATTGTTGTTCTTACTGCCTGTGTCTTCAGTGTTCTATTCAGAATGCCTTCTCCTGTACCAGCGAGTTCAAGAGTATTCCCCATTCCTCCTCTATCAGATCCAGTGCATCCTTGCCTTATTTTGAGGTCTTTGATCGTTTGGAGTTACGTTTTGTGCAGGGTGAGAATGTGAATCTATTCAGAGTCTACATGAAGCCAAGCAGTTTTCAGCGTTATTTGTTAAAGATGGTGTCTTTTCCAGTGTGGACTTCTGACTTCTCCATCAAATTCCGGTATCCATAGGTGTGTAGACTTACATCTGGGTCTTCAATGCCACATGCCTTTTTATACCAGTGTTACACTGTTCTTATTACTGTAGCTCTGTAGTACAATTTTAGACTAGGGACAGCAATACCTCCAGCAGTTTGTTTATTATTCAGGATTTTTTTTAAAGCTATCCGTGTGTGTGTGTGTGTGTGTGTGTGTGTGTGTGTGTGTGTGTGTGTGTGTNGTGTGTGTGTGTGTGTGTGTGTGTGTGTGTGTGTGTGTGTGTGTGTGTGTTTATAAAAAAAAAGGTGAAAATTGACCTTTCAAGTTCTGTGAAGAATTGTGTTGAAATTTTGGTGGCGATTTCATTGACTCTGGACTACTTTTGGTAGGATGGCTGTTCTTTCCTGTATTAACCCTACTGATCCATGATTATGGGAGAGCTTTCCATCTTTTGATATCTTTTTCAGTTTCTTCAGTGCATTAAAGTTTTTATCATGCAAGTCTTTCATTTGCTTAGAGTTACTCCCAAGATATTTTATATTATTTGAGGCTATTGTGAAAAGTATTGTTTCCCTGGTTTCTTTCTCACTCCATTTTTATATAGGAAGGCTAGTGATTTGAGTGTTAATTTTGTATTCCGCTATTTTTCTGAAAGTGTTTATCAGCTGTAGGAGTTTCATAATGTAATTTTTAGGGTCGCATATGTATACTGTCATGCTGTCATATGAAATTTACCATCATAAACCCCATACCCTATCGACTTGGTACCAATTTACATCTTTTAAGACATGCTTAATCTCTAAATAAAGATAACAGGGATTTCATATTTCTGACTTACATGATAGAACTATGCTGCATATAGCCCAAACTCACATCTCTCTCAGAAGAGGATCTTAAGAACTTGGGTGGTGTTTACTTTCCTTATGTACTACCAGTGAGGTGGTGGCTAAGGTCCTTTTGCTCTGCCCGGGTAGAAATCTTAGATAGGCAGGGCTTCTAGCTCTGGTGGTCTCTAGCCTTTCATTACCAAACCTAAGGACTGGATTAGCAAATCCAGGAGCTTATAGATCTGCATCTTGGGAGCTAGGGACCTAAGATCCAGATTTTAGAATCCAGAGACTTATAGCTCTAATTACTCGCACTGGAGGTTATTGCTTGGCAGTTTATGATCATTCCTTGTTTCTGGCAGTAATAGAAGCAAGCAGCAGTAGGAGGCTGCTAATGCTCGAGCTCTTAAATAGGCCTCAGGTATTGGGATCGTTAGGCCTTGCTTGGCAGTGGCTAATGTTAAACTCTCAGGCCTAAGGTGTCAGAGACTCTTGGCCCTGGAGTCCTTCCATGATCAAGGCCCAGTTTCTCATCTTCAGCTCTTCATGGCCCTGTTTCTCTTAGCTCTGCTTCCCATCATTTCTGCTTACACTGTTCTCCAGATCTCTTTGGTTCTCCTGTCAGTGCTGTTGCTGCTGCTGCTGCAGGTATAGCCAGCAGGACTGGCACTGTTCTGCTTCCATAGCTACTCCCACCTTTTCTTTATGTTACCAGCTCAGTCCACTCTAGGATAAGGATGAAAGGTATACAAAAGACCCCTAGAGTGGAGCCTTTATTGGGCTTAATGTTGCAATACTAGGTGATATCTTAGAGGATCACAGCAGCCTGTTTTCCTGACTGGCTATCAGGATGAGCTGAATATCCTGATTACAATAGTTTGGGTTTGGTTTGTTTGGTTGGTACGTTTTGTCTTTTGTTTTGTTTTGATTTGATTTTTACCTTTATGTGTATTGGGTGGCTGCTAAGTGCACACATTTCTTAGTATACATGTGAAGGTCAGAGGACAACTTACAGAGTTCAGTTCTCTACTCTGTGGGTACTAGGGATCAAACTCAGGTAATCAGGCTTGGAGGCAAGTGCTGTTACCCACTGAGCCATCCTGTTGGCCCAGACTGCTTATATAGTCAGGAAAGTAGGTATAAGAAGGGTATCTGCCCCAATCACAACAGAACTCCATTCACTGTTATCACAGTCCTTACACAAACGAGGGGCTGTACTCGAATCAGTAATCTGTGTTTGTACCAGTCACAAGTGGCCTACTAAAATCAATAGGGGAAGTACTCCTTCTGGCCTGAGTGGGTCATCTAGTGTTCACTGGGACTTGTGGTGGAAAAATTCTACCACAAGCTATTTAAACAATTGTGTTTCAGAACAACTGTTTTGATGAGTCAGGTTGTGCTTCAGCAGCAGATGCCTTGTAGCTTCCTGAAGTCATCTGTGGAGTGTCCAGAATAGCCAAAGCTGACACAAGGGCAATCTGGCCTTCAGTCCAGGTAGTTAGGGCACTAGGGAAGACTCTACCAGCTGTCAGTTATGGGATGAAAAGTAAGTATCAAAATGGCTGCTTGGGCTGGGCAGTGGTGACACACACCTTTAATTCCAGCACTTGGGAGGCAGAGGCAGGCAGATTTCTGAGTTCGAGGCCAGCCTGGTCTACAGAGTGA
>BDUI01004107.1:49760-69719 GCA_002335545.1 Apodemus speciosus
GAGAGAGAGAGAGAGAGAGAGAGAGAGAGAGAGAGAGAGAGAGAGAGAGAGAATTTAATAGGATAAAGTGCATAAATGCCTATTGCAAAGTCACAAAGCAAGCAATCAAGGACTATAGCTATGCATTGTTTCTAGTAATAAATGTTGCTGAGCAAGTGAAAAGTTGCCTGAAGTGGCTGGTCCCTCCTTCTAGTCACTTTTTGCTTTAAAGTCAAGTCATCTGAGCAGCCCCAGGAGATGGCCCAGAGCAGTTTGAAATGACTCCCAGCTTCCTTTAGGAAGGCATGTTCAGTAAGACTGGGATCTGAAAGCATTTCTTTCCCACTCCACACTCCATCTCCATCAGAGAGGTGAGCTTACTTAAAGTCAAGACCAGAACCAAATGCTAAATGTTTGAACATCAGCCCTTGATTAATCTGATCATATTTTCAAGGCCCACCACTCCATCAATGAAAAAAAAAAGTCTGTAAAATAGAAATAGAATCATCAATTAGTTTGGACTTTTGAGAGATGTATGTTTCTTCATTAGGTACATGAGGAAAAGCCAGGTAATCTTAATCTGAATTCTGCCAACTGAGAACCTACTTATTGGCAAAATGGGAGTAAAAAGAGGTAAAACAAGATGTCAATTGTGGTACTGCACACCTTTGATTCCCAGCACTCCGGAGGCAGAGGTCAGAGGATCTCTGAGTTTGAGGCCAGCCTGGACTCCATGTGGAGTTCCAAGACAGTCAGGGCTGCATAGAGAAACCCTGTCCCAATAAATAAATAAAAGACTTTAACAGAAATAAAATGTTTCCAGTGGTAGTACATACCTATCTTTTGACCATATTTTATTGGGAACATGTTAAATATAGAACACTGAACTCTGGATACAATTTTTTCTTTTGTTGATAGTAACAGTCTAAGCAAGAATCTCATGATTTGTGCTAACTCAACTACATCCCTTGCTCTTTTTATTTTTATTTTATTTTTTTAAAGATTTACTTATTTAATACAGCATTCTGCCTGCATGTATGTCTGCAGGTGAGAAGGCACCAGATCTCATTATAGATGGTTGTGAGCCACCATGTGGTTGCTGGGATTGAGCTCAAGACCTCTGGAAAAGCAGTCAATGCTCTTAACCTCTGAGCCATCTCTTTCCAGCCCCTTTATTTTTATTTATTTTGAGATAGGGTCTTTGTATAACCAGGCTGGTCTCATACTTGTAATCATCCTGMCTCAGACCTCTATGTAGCTTGGCCTACAGAGGTACGCTCTTATACATGACTAGAAAGATTTACTGGAAGGCATTAGAACCCAGGCTAAACTCTGAGAAATGCACAGCTGAGCTCTCCTTCACTGGTAAGGACTTCATAATGTTGTTAACTACTGTCATAGAGCCTCATGGCTAGCCCCAGGCTGTCCTTGAACTGTAGAACCTCCTTCCTCAGCCTCCTGGTGGCTGGGAATGTAGGTGTGTCCCATAACACCTGCATAATGTTGAGTGTATATAACCCTTTTTGTTCGTAAATGTATGCAGAGCTCCTTCATTATTCTCATCCCTAGTTCATCAATAGTCATAATGTGAGTTGTTCTTACTCCTTATGAGTTGTACCTGAGGTTGATGCATCTGTCTGAAATATTTTATGTGTATCAGTGATTTGCCTGCATTTATATGTGTATGTATGAATGATCTGCCTGCATTTATACATGTGTGTCATGTGTCTGATGCCCTCAGAAGCCAGAGAGCATTGGATCCCCTAAAACTGGAGTTACAGACTATTGTGAGCTACCATGTTGGTGGTGGAAGCTAAACTGAGATCCTCTGCAAGAGCAGCAAGTGCTCTTAACTTGTAAGCCATCTCTCCAGCACCTGAGAAAGGTTTTTTAAATCGCCTTCCTAGAGACCTCACAACACAATCTAGTGTATTAGCCCTTTGACTCTGATGTTCTCAATTGTCCGCAGCTGTCTAAATAACAGGCACATTCTCTTGCACCTCAGTTTGCTTTCTTCCTCTCTTTGCCCTCACGTGAGAGGTCATGGCTGTCAACCTTTGCATCTGCTGGCAAGGATTACATATCAGAGGAAGAAATGTTGTTCTTTGGCCAGAAGCCAGCAAAGTCTGGCTTTCTCTAGCAAGTATTCACTGTGCCTGTGGTGGTTCATTCCTTCTTTTTGATATTTTTTCAAATAAATCAGCCCTGAAATGTGTATAAGTATATATAATTGATTGTCCATGGATTAAACATTCAGGCTCCTGGGCTAGAGTTATAACTCAGTAATAGAGTGCTTGTAGCATGCCCAAAGTCCTGACTCCTATCTCCTGCCCTGCTTGTGGGGATGTCCAGTTTAACATTTACAGTTTCTGTAATGAGGGATGTAGTACCAACAGCAAAGTATACTTAGAGTAAGTTATGGGAACTCTAATCTGCTGCTGTCAGCAGAGCAGAACTGGTGGGGTTGGGAGAGAGGAAGTATGAAAAATGTTTAGAGTTTCCTGGTCTTTTTAGATGGGAGTGGAGATGTGAGAAATCTAACAGCCAGTGAGCACTGCCCACTTTTTGTCTCTCTAATGGGGAACTGAGAGCCTGCACCTACATCCATAGATTATAGCTCAGGTCTGCTATGCTAAATTAGAATATTTAAAAAATATCCACTATCAGGAAAAGTACAATTATGATGGGTTTTCTCAGTTACCAACATAATGAGCTCTAGACTAGGAAATGGACCTGTGTCATGCCTGTCAGGAATGATCTAGGTTAGGTTAACTGGAGAGGGTTAACTGCCTGCTGTGGGGGGCACCATTCCCTAGGCTAGGATCCTGGACTGTTTAAGAGAAAGTGACCTGAGCAACAAGCATTCATTACTCTCTACTTCCCGGTTATGGTGCAGTGTGATCCGCTGCTGGGGCTTCCCCATTTTGATGGGCTATGATCTCAGACTGCTGGCCGGAATAAACCTTGCCTTAAATTACTTTCCTCAAGGGTGGTGATGATGGTGCTTTAATCACAACAGGAAAAGAAACCAAGACAACAGCTATGATTTTTTTTCTTCAAATTTTTCTTAGTCTTTTATCATATTGCTTTCATGCGTATCAGTGGCATCTGAGTTTTTTTTATAGTTTAAAGGTTGAACTTTGATAATTGATCAGCCTAATGTATATGTAATGGAAACATTTTTTTTCCCAAGACAGGGTTTCTCTATATAGCCCTGGCTGTCCTGGAACTCTGTAGACCAGACTGTCCTCGAACTCAAAAATCCGCCTGCCTCTGCCTCCCAAGTGCTGGGATTAAAGGCGTGCGCCACCACCGCCCGGCAATAATTAATCTTTTTAAAAAAAGAAAAGAAATAAGCAGATTCATGACTCATAAAGTATTTTTGATTTGTTGCTACACACTCATTTTACCAAAGGTTTGAGATTTGTAAGTTTTGTGTTTGTTTTTATTTTTAAATAAGTTAATTGAGGAGATGGGGAGATGGCTCAATAGATAAAACTTTGCAAATGTGAGGACCAGAGTTCTGATTCCCAGAGCCCACCTGGGAAATGAGACTAACTGTGGTGAAGGGTCCTTGTTTTGCTTTATACTCCTGTTTTGTTTGCATTTGTTCTTACAAATGCACTTTGCTTTTGTAAAGTAGTTTATACTACAAGTAAGAGATTGTCTGAAATCTTCCTGTTTCCAAGTTTTTGTTTTGTTTTTGGGGTATTTTTTGGTTGGTTAGTTGGTTGGTTGGTTGGTTGGTTTGGTTAGTTTTTGTTTTGTTTTGTTTYGTTTTCAAACACGGTTTCTCTGTGTAGCCTTAGCTGTCCTAGATATTGCTGTGTAGACCAGGCTGGCCTTAGACTTGGAGATCCACCTGCCAAGCCTCCTGAGCTCTGGAGTTAAAGGTGTGTGCACCATACCCTGTTTTGTTTTCAAGTTTTATTTTATCTATGAGTGTGTGCCCTTGGCACTAGTATAGAGGTCAGAGGACAGGTCTTAAAGGTTCTCATTCTACCGCGTCAGTCCCAAGGATGAATTTCAGTTTGTCAAGATTGCCAGCAGGCTCCTTAACCTACTGAGCCATCTGCCTCCACCCAACCTCCCAGCCCCAAGTTATTCTTACCTAACAGAAGCAGTAAGTAGCACCACATGATTCTATTCACAGTTGTTTGAAAAAAGTAGTATTAGATGCTATATCCTGGGTTTCTAAGATCTAGTCCTGTGGTCATTTCTTGATAAGTCATCTATTGTAAAAATTTTAAATATATAGAAAAATTGAAGGAAGTTCTTTGTTGGTTTTCTGAGACAGGATCTCACAGTGTACCCACCTTAGCCTCAGGCTCACAACAATCCTCCTGCCTCAGCTCTCTGAGTACTGAGGTTATAGGTATGAGCCATCACCCCCAACTGAGAGAATTGTGTATGTGGAGATGTGTAAGGGGTGCCGTGTGTGGGGGGGAGGCAAGCTTGAATGCTCCTCATGGTGTTCTAATGTTTTGAGTTAGACTAGACTGGACTAGTTAGGGACCTGCCCATCTCTACATCTCCAGTACTGGTACTGTAAGCCCGTCCCACCATGCTCAGCTTTTTCTCGTGAGCGCTGAAGTGGCACTCATGTCCTCATGCTTGCAAGACAAGCACCTTGTTGACTTAGACATTCAAAATTACATTTTCCTATAGTCTAAAGAGTGAGGCAGGGTTTTGAGACAGGGTTTCTCTGTGTAGCCCTGGCTGCCTTGGGACTTTCTCTGTAGAGCAGGCTGGCCTCTAACTCAGAGATCTGCCTGCCTCTGTTCATGTGCCTCTTAGGGAGGCAGGGCCTCTCTGTCTCAGACAGTGGCTGCCATATTGATTTACATCTGGACTGTGAACCATGTGGAAGCTCAGCTTATAAGTACATTGGTCCTCAGCTCTTCCTCTAGAACCTACGATCARTATTGTACACAGGTCCCGAGAAGAAGAACTTAGGAAATTTAAGGACTGCCTGTCTCTCATACATAAAGATGCAGTCTGGAACCAGAGTTTTTAAAACAGTTTTTAAGTGCAACAAAGTTTGAGAATTATAATTTAAAAGATATTTTATTTAAATTTACTTTTATTTCTATGAAGATAATTAATAGCTGAACTTCTGGGGAAACTGCCTGTCAAGCTGTCAGAAGACCCTGTGTACATATTGTAAGGACTAAGAAAGATGCTGCCCAAAGTAACCTTTTGTATTTTCAGTCATTTGGACATATAATAATGTAAGACTTCATCTTGTGTGTCTATTTTCTAGGTCAGCATGGATTCCTGGTTCATTCTTGTCCTGTTTGGCAGTGGTCTAATACATGTTAGTGCCAACAATGCTACTACAGGTAAAAGTTGTCATGTGAGAGGGAAATCAGTATTTAAGTAATAATAAATTATCATTTAAATGTGACTGTGAAGCTCCTAAAAGTCTTTGAATTATATGACAACTTTGTTCTGTGTGCTAAAATAACTGGAGAGACTGTTCTTTCCTAAAAATTATAAGAAATGTTAATATTTACATCCCTACGTAGTGGCTCTGAAGAAATAAATGAAAAGCCCTTTTTCTTCATGCCATGAAACAGCATTCTTTGGAGGAAGCGGGAGGGTCCAGCATTAGAGCATGTGGGGTATAGGTGTCTGTCTAGTCTGCGTGGTGTCCGATGTGTGAGATACTGGTAATGTTTGCGACTTTGGGTCTTAACTTTTGAGCCTCACACTCTTTTTTTGTGTGTGTATGTGTGTGTGTTTGTAGTTTCACCTTCTTTAGGAACTACAAGATTAATGAAAACATCAACAACAGAATCAACTAAGGAAGAGAATAAAACTTCAAATTCAACCTCTTCAGTAATTTCTCTTTCTGTGGCACCAACATTCAGCCCAAATCTAACTCTGGAACCCACCTATGTGACTACTGTTAATTCTTCACACTCTGACAATGGGACCAAAAGAGCAGCCAGCACAGAATCTGGAGGCACCACCATCTCACCAAACGGAACATGGCTTATTGATAACCAGTTCACGGCTGCCAGAACAGAACCCTGGGAGGGGAATTCCAGCACTGCAGCGACCACTCCAGAAACCTTCTCCCCTACAGGTACCAGAGATGCTTCCTGCTTGCTCATCTTGCTGTGGGCTGGGTTACCGTCTTTATATATACTTTATAACCATAAAATTCTTAAAATATATTTTTGTCCAAGAAGAGAAATGAAACCTAGAAACAAATTTTTTAAAGATTTGTTTTCATGTGTGTGTGCCTGTGTCTGTATGTTTGCATGAGTTTATATGTAACACATGTGCAGAGGTGCCCTTGGAGGCAAGAAGAGGATGTTGGATCCCTGGTCTTAGAGTTTCAGGGGGTTATGAACCACCTGATGAGGGCACTGGGAACCAAACCCCAGTTGTCTGAAAAGACAGCAAGTGCTCTTAATCATGTTAGCAATTCTTAATACCTGGTTAGCATAGCTCTTCTAGAGGATATTTTTCTGATGCATAAGATCATGATTAGATTGGGGAAGTCCAGGTGTATTTAATACATCTAAATGTATTAGAATATTTGATTATCAGCTAGCTGGGAAGATAATGTCCCATAACACAATGAAGCAGCAGAAGAATGTCCACTGGAACAMTGAGGAAGTGCAACTCCAGAGGGAGGCTTATACATGGAGAGCTGCCCGTTCAACCCTTGGCTCCGGAGGCTTATATGTGGAGAGCCGTCTGTTCAGCCCCGTCTCTGTCTCCTTGAACCTCAGTCACTAGATTGGAGCAGCAGTGGCCTGCAGGATAGGATCGGAACTCTGGGCCTGAGACCAGCTTGGCTAGGGCAGATTTCTGACTTATTCAACCAGATTCCTAGTCTAGACAAGATGATTAGAGGGTCCCTCAGAGCGTCTGCATGGAGTAAAGTCATTACTCCAACTGTCACGTGAATGAAGTTTCCTTTCTAGTAAAATTGCGTTCTCTGATCTGTGATCACACCCTTGGGCTCAGATTTCCTGTCTGTCTCAGATTCTCTTAGATGGATCCATGTCTGGCTCTTGGTAAAATTCCAAAAGTACTTTTGAAATTTAATTCTAGTTGATACTAAAGATGACACTTTCAACTAGACTTTATARTACAGACCTGATACCTGTCTGCTTTAGGGTCATTGTTTCATAGTACAAGCAAGACAGCATTGACAGTTACAGTTAAGAGCATAGTTTGTAGGATAGCATTGACAGTTACAGTTGAGAGTATAGTTTGCAGACTCAACTTGTTCAGTCCCAACTCTACCATAGGCTGCACTGTGAACACAGGCAAATTTCCTTAATATTATCTATACCTCTGGTTTTTCATATATAAAATTGAAATGAATGGCGGAATGATTCGTACCTGTAGAGAAGTTGTTTGGTGAGTTGATCTAAGCCGGGTATAGTGATGCCTGCTATAATCCTAGCGCCTTGCCTGGTAGAGGCTAGCAGATCTCTGTAAGTTCAAGGCCAACCTGGTCTACAGAGTGAGTTTCAGGACAGTCAGAGCTACATAGTGAGACCCTGTCTCAAAAATAAATAATAAATAAATAAATAGAGGTAGATTTCTTATTATGGTTCTGTGCATAGTGATAACCTTTTTTTAAGGGTCAGCTGTTATAATTGTTACAACTTATGCTCTGAGAGGTTTCCATAAATGACATGGCCAGGCAAGGTGGTACATGGCTGTAATCCCAGCACACAGGAAGCTGAGGCAGGAGGATTTATAGTTCCAGAGCAGCCTAGGCTACATGATCAGACCCTGTCTTATATTAGCTGGGGCTAATATGCTCAGTGGAGGCCCTGGTCAACAGTAGTGCTCCAARCCTTGGATTCAGTTACTCTAAAAATAAACAAATATGGAGATACATGTCTGCGGCTGCTGCTATTCTTAATTAGGCTGAGAACTGCAAATAATTTTACTTTATATTTTAATGTTAAAGTACAGTTTATGCCCCGTTCATGAAATTTGTTTAACGAACCACAACCATTAGTGTTTAATTTGTCTTTGTGGGTGACCCTATTTCATGTCTATTCTTGTTGAATGTATAATGTTTTGAAGCTATGCACAACACACATTATATACTAAATAACAACATAAAAAGTGTTCTTCTGTGAGTTATGGCCATTGCTTAGGGGAGAAAGGCAGTAACTTCTGCAGGCTGAAGGGATGGATGCAGAAGGTAGGGCTGGAGAGTAAGCACAGTTGACGTCATAGCCTGGGCTCACTCTCTGCTGCTTTCCACTCACTAGCTCTGTGACAGAGCAGCCACGGTGACTATCTCCTGTTAATGTGTGCTGAATTTAACACTAGATGCTGTATTAGACGTGAAGTAGTTTCACTTTTGTAGTCTTTCCACATTAAGATTCCTATACACATACGTACACTCTAAAATGCAATTTTTAAGAAATACCCTCTTAAAAGTAAAGTGATGGCTGCAAACACAGTGGAATGGCACAGTTTGCCACACAAGCATGAGGACCTGAGTTCCAGTCCCCAGATCCACGTGTCCTCAGGGCTCCTATGACAGGAGGGTAGGTAGACACAGCAGAACTCCCAGAAGCTCACAGCTCAGTTAGCCTGCTGCACACAGTGCAGTGGCAAACAGTGAAGATCCTGTCTCAAATGCCATGGAGGGTGAGGGCCCAGGCGGGCTAATGTTATGTCAGCCTGGCCTATGGTGCACTGATTAATGACTGATGTGGCGGGCCCTGCTTACTGCATTCACTACCCCTGGGCTGGTGATTTTTTTTTTTTTTTTCGAGATAGGGTTTCTCTGTGTAGCCCTGGCAGTCCTGGAACTCACTCTGTAGACCAGGCTGGCCTCAAATTCAGAAATCCGCCTGCCTCTGCCCCCCAGTTCTTGGGATTTAAAGGCGTGCGCCACCACCGCTCAGCCTGTGCTGGTGATCTCGACATCTTCTGTAAAAAGGCTGAGCAAACCTTGCAAAGCCAGCCAGTGTGCAGCATTCCTTCATGCCACATCCGTTCCTGCCTCTGGATCCCTACACTGGCTTCCCTGGATGATAAACTACAAGCTATAAAATGAAATAATTTCTTTCCTCCCCACATTGACTTTGATTATGGTGTTTTATCACAGCAATAGAAACCTAAGACACGGCTGGTGTCCAAGGTGGTCCTTTGACTTCCACACGCGCATCAGGTACTCATAGGCCCTAACTCACAAATGYGAACATGCAAACAAACAAAACTCCCGTCTATGTATCAAATTACTCATATCACTTTTGTGTATGTACATAACACACTTCATGTTCATCCCCGACTCCCCGTCCTGTGCTGTCACTGTGCCAATCCTCCCCTTCCTAGCCAGTCCCCGTCAACTTCCATGGCTTCTTCTTAAAGGTTGCGACATAACATGAGTGTTTTGCCTGTGTGTATGTATGTAGTATGTATATATACATGTATATATGTTTGTGTTCATGTGTACTCTGTACATGTATTCTGTCTATGATGGCCAGATTCGGGCATCAGATCCTGGAACTGGGGTTGCAGGTGATTGTGAACCTCCATGCAGATGCTGGGACTTGAGCTCGGCCTCTGTGAGAGCAGCCAGCACATTTCCTTACTGAGCCATCTCTGGGTCCATCCTTTTTCCTTTTTAATGTATTTATTTTCTGTATGAGATACTGTAGCTGTCTGCCTCAGACACACCAGAAGAGGGCATCGGACCCCATTACACGTGGTTGTGAGCCACCATGTAGTTGCTGAATATTGAACTTAGAATCTCTGGAAGAGCAGTCCTTTTTAAGAGATTTTTTTTAATGGCCCAAGAAGTGTCATTAATGTTGCTTACAGAGCATGTGTGAGGAGTTATTTACTTAGGATGTTTTCATTGAAATTTACAAGTGTTTTGTTGTTGTTGTTTTTTTCTTTGTGAATTTGGTCTGTTTTTACTTTGCAAATGTGATATTGTTGGTGTATCAGTTGCTAGTGTTTTATTTTCATTAAAAGAACATGAAGGTTTAAAGATGAAGTAAAAAAAAATTGAAAGTTTGCATAGAAAGCTATGAATTTTAGTCATATTTTCTTTTTTTGTTTGTTTTGAGTTTTTTGTTTGTTTGTTTGTTTGTTTGTTTTGAGACAGGGTTTCTCTGTGTAACCCTGGCTGTACTAAAACTCACTCTGTAAACTAGACTGGCTTCGAACTCAGAAATCCGCCTGCCTCTGCCTCCCAAGTGCTGGGATTAAAGGCTATGAATATTTCTCACTTTGCATATTTTGACCCTCTTTTTTAAAACCTTGGGATATACCATTTCATAGTTCGTTACTTCTTTCTTCCCAAAGAACTCACTATTCTTTATTGATTATTGTTATCTTTCTTGCCTTTTTAAAGGTTTATTTTGTGCTACCTATTCAGTTTTTTAAATTAAAGCCGAATTTTTATTTTTCAGACTTACTAATATTTGGTGGTGTGATTTTTATACAACATAGGTTTCAACATAATGTGTAGGTATTCCTGTAGGTAGCTGTTAGCTAGGATGCTGTCTGAGCTGCTCTGATAAAGATTAACGATTGCCTTCTCTATGGGTATGGCCAGAGGGATTCCCTCCCATCGGGAACCAAGTCACTGCTACGTAGCCTGCCATCAAATGCCAGCCTTCTTATCTGCATGGACCCATTCTCCAAGTTGTCATAACTACACCTAACCATTTCAGTGTTTCCTCAGATCCCATTAGCCAGAATTTATTGTGTGACCACACCTAGTCTCAGATTATAGTGTTTAACTGGACCACTTTGTACTTGGCTAAAAAACACAAAGAGGTGTTTTCATCATATATTTTTAATTTTAGTTTTTAAATTTTGACTGTGTTAGTTAATTTCCACTTTCATTGTATAGTGATGAAAGAATATCATACTGTGTGTCTTGGGGATCTGTTTGGGCTGAAGAGACTCCGAGRTGCATCTGTGTGTTTACTGGTGGTGTTGCAAGCAGCCACAGTGCAGGCGTGATGGGACCAGTTCTCTCCTTCCACTATGTAGATTTCGAGGATTGCACTCAGGTCGTCAGGCTTTGTGGCCAAGTGCCTTTGCCTGCTTAGTGTCTCCCTGTTCACCACAGGTTTCTGAAAACAAGCTTTTCTCTATTAGTATATGGACTTCGGTACATAGCAGTTAGATTGGGTTATTTGTTTTTTATTGGTGGTTGTTTGCATCTCATTGTGTAGATCTTTTATTATTGTTAATGTTGTAATTTTCCATATCAAAAGTCCAAAAGAGGTAATGTTTTCTATTCGCTTATATTTGTGGTTTTCGTTGAATTCCTGTATTTTTAATGAGTATTGAATAGGCATACTCAGGGACAAAGAAGGAGACAACTGACCAAAGTTTAGTAACCCTGGATAATTCTCCATTTATTGAAGTGTCCTGAACATGGAGAAAACTACCTATATTCCTGGAGCTTTTCTTTTTGTTTCCCTTAAATTGAATAGCAATGTTTTCCTTTAACCTGAGTAAATGTTTCTGTTTTTTTACTTGTTACACAGGTAATTCTGACTCAAAAGACAGGAGAGGTGAGCCCATCACCTTTATCTGTTGTCCTTTAAGGGTATCCACTGTCCATCATGTGTCTGATATACTGTCCCCTGTCCACCATGTCTCTTCTGCCCACTGTCCCTCATGCCTCTTCTGTCCACTGCCCCCCATGCCTCTTCTGTCCACTGCCCCCCATGCCTCTTCTGTCCACTGTCCACCATCCCTCTTCTGCCCACTGTCCACCATGTCTCTTATGTCCACTGTCCCCCATGTCTCCTCTGCCCACCGACCACCATGTCTCCTCTGTCCACTGTCCGCCATGTCTCTTCTGTCCACTGTCCATCGTGTCTCTGCTGTCCACTGTCCACCATGTCTCTGCTGTCCACTGTCCATCGTGTCTCTGCTGTCCACTGTCCACCATGTCTCTGCTGTCCACTGTCCACCATGTCTCCTCTGCCCACTGTCCACCATGTCTCTTCTGTCCACTGTCCCCCATGTCTCTTCTGTCCACTGTCCACCATGTCTCTTCTGTCCACTGTCCCCCATGTCTCTTCTGTCCACTGTCCACCATGTCTCTTCTGTCCACTGTCCCCCATGTCTCCTCTGCCCACCGACCACCATGTCTCCTCTGTCCACTGTCCGCCATGTCTCTTCTGCCCACTTTCCACCTTGTCTCCTCTGTCCACTGTCTGCCATGTCTCTTCTGTCCACTGTCCATCGTGTCTCTGCTGTCCACTGTCCATCATGTCTCTGCTGTCCACTGTCTTGTCATGTCTCTTCTGCCCACTGTCCACCATGTCTCTGCTGCCCCACTGTCTGTCATGTCTCTTCTGCCCACTTTCCACCTTGTCTCCTCTGTCCACTGTCTGCCATGTCTCTTCTGTCCACTGTCCATCATGTCTCTGCTGTCCACTGTCTTGTCATGTCTCTTCTGCCCAGTGTCCACCATGTCTCTGCTGCCCCACTGTCTGTCATGTCTCCTCTGCCCACTGTCCACCATGTCTCTTCTGCCCACTGTCCACCATGTCCCTGCTGTCCACTGTCTTGTCATGTCTCTTCTGTCCACTATCTGCCATGTCTCCTCTGTCCACTGTCCGCCTTGTCTCTGCTGTCCATTGTCTGTCATGTCTCTTCTGTCCACTGTCCACCATGTCTCTTGTCCACTGTGTGTCATGTCTCCTCTCCACTGTGTGTCATGTCTCTTCTCTCCACTCTCTGTCCTGTCTTTTCTGTCCACTCTCTGTCATGTCTCTTCTGTTGTTTGTTTACTGTCCCTTAAATGTTCTCAGGTTTACCTTAGAAAAGAGTAAAAGAAATAACATTTGAGCCGGGCAGTGGTGGCACACGCCTTTAATCCCAGCACTTGGGTGGCAGAGGCAGGTGGATTTCTGAGTTTGAGGCCAGCCTGCTCTACAGAGTGAGTTCCAGGACAGCCAGGGCTACACAGAGAAACCCTGTCTCAAAAAAAAAAAAAAAATAGCATTTGATTTTATGTACATTGCATATTCCAACAGATTCAGTGTATTTTATGTTTTTAAATTTTACCTTTATGTATGAGTGTTTTGGCTACATGCATGTCTGTGTACCACATATGTATGCCTGTTGCTTACAGAGGCTGTAAGAGTGCATCAGCTCYCCTGGGAATCACAGTGGTTGTGAGCCCTCGTGTGGGTGCTAGGAATGGATTCAGGGTCCTCACAGCCAGGGAGGCTCTTAGCTACTGAATCATTTCTCCAGCCCCTTGATGTATTTTAATCAATAATAAAATAACTACATCTGTCATATCCCCATGCTAGTATTTTACCCTTTGGTCATATAGTAAGACATGAATTTTGTTTGTTTTCAAATTGTATTTATTTTGTATGAATGTTTTGCCTGCATATATGTCTGCAAACCATATGTGCCCTGGAACTGGAGTTCAGTTGTGAGCCACTGTCTAGGTGCTGAGAATTGAATCTGGGTCTTCTGGAAGAGCAACAAATGCTCATACCCACTGAGCCATCTTTTCAGTCCCTAGGGTATAATCTTATGAATTAGTTAATTTCTGACTTTTAGTCTACTATTACCTTTAATCATATTTGCTTCCTATAGTTTTCATAAAGTGTTGTCACTCCATGGCTTTTAGGGATTCTCACCACCCTAGTGGAAAGCTCCCACAACCCCAGAAGATGTATTACTTTTTTGTTGCTGTCAATGACCAAGACAACTTAAAAGGCGTAGGCTTATGGCTCCAGAGGAATAAAGTCTGTAATGGCGAGCGAGGCAGGTGTCAGAAACGAGACTATGAGATCACATCTCAGCCACACACAGGAAGCAGAGAGCAAGAACAGGAAGTAAGACAATGCTGTAAACCTAGAGGCCTCCTCAGTGATATACTTCACCCAGCAAAGCTGCACCTCCTAAAGGTTCTTTAACACCCCCAAACAGTGCACCAACTGGAGACCCACATTTCAAGTAGATGATTCTGTGGGGGACATTTCTTATTTAAATTAACACAGATGCTATTTCTGTGATCTAAGCTAGACTGAATTTCTGGGGTATGAGTATTTATGTACAGATATCAAATTTTATATAGGATGACAATAATATGACTGTTAAGAGAGACTGAGTTGGAGACAGAGGCAGAGACAAAAGGATAAGTCATCCATTCTAAGAAATGACTATTACATTTGAATTTGGAAAATGAACACCTATTCAGGAGKTTTTTCATGACTTTTGTGTTTTGGGGTATTATGTAGTCCTGATGTTTTTGCCTCTGTCTCCCAAGTGCTGAAATTATATACCTGCACCACCAAGCCTAGTGTGTGTGTGTGTGTGTGTGTGTGTGTGTGTGTGTGTGTGTGTGTGTGTGTGTGTGGTGTATGTGTGAACTTAAAGTATCTTCTGTTGCTCTCCACCTTATTTTTCTGAGACAGGGTCTCCCTCATTAATCCTGGAGCTTGCCATTTCAGTCAGACTGGTCAGTCAGCGAGGCCCTGGGCATCTGTCTCAGGGTTTTACTGCTGTGAACAGACACCACGACCAAGGCAACTCTTATAAAGACAACATTTAATTGGGGCTGGCTTATAGGTTMAGAAATTCAGTCTATTATCATTAAGGCAGGAACATGGCAGCATCCAGGCAGGCATGGTGCAGGAGAATCTGAGAATTATATACCTTCATCTGAAGACTGCTAGCAGAATACTTGCTTCCAGGCAGCTAGGATGAGGGTCGTAAAGCCCACCTCCACAGTGACACACTTACTTCAACAGGGCCACACCTTCTAATAGTGCCACTCCCTGGGCTGAGCATATATACACTATCACAGGATCCTTGACTCTAGCCTGCAACTCAGGGTTACAGGCTTGTGCTTTCATACCTGGGAATTTTTTTTACAGTGTGCTGGATATCCACACTCAGGTCTTGCACACTTAGCCATTTACCCACTGATTTACTTCCCAGCCCCTTAATTTTCAATTTTATCAAATCAAAAATTTTCAGATTCCTTGTTATAATTCTATTATTTACCCATATTCAGTTTTTTACTGTGTAATTTGAAGGCTTATGAAGATTAAGTAAGAAGGGAGCATTTGCATCAGCAAAATGGACACTCTGAGCCTTTACCCAGCATCCATTTGTCATTATGTCTGTACTGTGTGCAAGGTTCCCTTGCCTTTCCAGCTCTCACTTTCCTAAACTCAGCAACCAAGAGCTGAGTGAGTAGAATGACATCACTGCTCAGGCTTGCCCATTAATGAGAGAGCTTATCTGTTTTATAATGCAGCATCTACTTATATCTGTTTCATACACTGTTCTCTTAACCATTCACAATAAGAGATGTCAGAGTGATTAGTCTCAAGGTTAAAGCCAAAAGCTTTTTGAAGAAATGAGTCAACTATTTAGAAATAATTTATATTATAACCTATGCAAATGAATTAAGGGTTTTAAGTTTTTGTGCCTAGGTCTTTAGAATGCTTTAAACAAAAATGACTGGTAGATTAGTTTATTTAAATTTGGGACAGGATCTCACTATTTGGCCTGCCTGGTCAGAAACTATGTAGACTAGGCTAGCCTTGAACTCCCAGAGATTGGCCTCCTTCTGCTTCCCAAATGCTGGGATTAAAGGCCTGTGCTTCAGTTCCCTGTAGAGCTGGGTAGAGGATTCCTGGCATTTCAGGAATCAGCCATCATATGAGGCTTTCGAGAACTTTCTTTATAGATGTGTATATTTCATTGTATGTGTATGAATGTTTTACCAGCATCTGTGTATACCACATGCATGCCTGGTGCCCCCAGAAATCAGAAGAGAGTCTCGGGTCGCCTGGAACTAAACTACAGATGATTGTGAGCCACCATGTCGGTTCTGGCAATCCAGCCCTGGTCTTCTGGAACGCTGAGCTGTCTCTCCAGTGCTGAATTAACTAAAGTATTGGGGAGGGCATGGGCAATGAGGGACACACATGTGCCCCAGTACACAGATGGTGCTCAGAAGACGACTTTCAGGAGCCAGTTCTCTCCTTCCGCAAGAGGGATTCAAATATCAAAACTTAAGCTGTCAGTTTTGCTTAGCAAGTACCTTTGCCTACTAAGGCATCTTGCCAGGTCCTGGAGCATTTCAAATTGAAACTTTATTAAGCCAAAATATTCCTTTTCATCCTTTCTTTTTTCCTGATAACTATTTTTCTTTCTGTCTCTATGAACTACTGGTTAGTGGTCAGTCTTATTCCTATCCTGTCTGTATTTATCAGCATTACCATTAATTATGAGAAGCACAATTTTCCTCATAACTTGACTATTTAACTCATTTGTTCAGACCCTTTCCTGACCTCTATATCTTAACTGTAACCCTCCCACCCCAACCCTCCTTCCACTCTTCATTGCTTATGTTCTTCACTAAAGACATTTCATAAAGGCAAAGGGTTTTGTTGTCACTGCTGAATACTCCATATTTATGGAGTATTAGATAAAATAATTCATGTGTATTATTGGATGATATCTGTTGGCTTTGTTTATCATGATCTTGGGGCCCTGCACATGCAACACAGGTGCTGCTCAAAACCCATTGAGTATATCTATCAGCTATGTACCAGCTAGATTTCTACTGGGTGCCAGCTTTAACCAAACCAGAAAAGGCATTTAAGAGTCAGAGAAAGGTAATCAGTACCTGAATCTTATACTGTAGTGAGGAATTTGTGTTGCTCTTTTAAAGGAATAATAGTGGGCTGGAGAGATGGCTCAGAGGTAAAGAGCACTGGCTGCTCTTCCAGAGGTCCTGAGTTCAATTCCCAGCAACCACATGGTGGCTCACAACCATCTGTAATGGGATCTGATGCCCTCTTCTGCTGTGTCTGAAGACAGCTACAGTGTACTTATGCATAAAATAAGTAAATAAATCTTGCCGGGAGGTGGTGGCGCACGCCTTTAATCCCAGCACTTGGGAGACAGAGACAGGCGGATTTCTGAGTTCAAGGCCAGCCTGGTCTACAGAGTGAGTTCCAGGACAGCCAGGACTACACAGAGAAACCCTGTCTCAAAAAAATAAATAAATAAAAATAAATAAATCTTTAAAGGAATAATAGTAATTGGTTATATTAAGAATTGTTGCTGGGCTAGAAGGATGACTCAGTGGTTAAGAGCATGGTTTGTTCTTCCAGAGGACCCAGGTTCAATTTCCAACACCCACATGGCAGTTCGCAGCCGTCTGTAACTCCAGTTTCAGGGAATCCAACACCCTCTCTCAGGCAAAATTCCAATGCACATGAAATAAAAATAAGTCATTAAAAAAGAAATATTTCCAGGCAGTGGTGGCAGATACCTTTAATCCCAGTACTCTAAGTTCAAGGCCAGCCTGGTCTACAGAACTAGTTCCAGGACAGTCAATGCTACACAGAGAAAACATATGTCAAAAACAAAACAAACAACAACAAAACACACACACACACACACACACACACACACACACAAACTGGGGGTAATTAGTTATCCAAAACTGAGTGGTCATCCTCTAGAAACATATATGCAGGCATAACTTTGAACTGACTTAGCAGGTTGTATTTCCATGTTTATATGTACCTAGGTCTTTAGAGTGCTTTAAACAAAAATGACTGGTGGATTGATTTATTTAAATTTGAGACAGAATCTGACTATTTGGCCTGCCTGGTCAGAAACTATGTAGACCAGGCTAGCCACGAACTCCCAGAGATTGGCCTGCAATCTTGGTATGCAACAAGTTTTCTTTCCAGCTACTGTTCCTTTTGCGTGCGTATATATGTCCTGTAAATTCCTCATTGAGTGGCTGCGCCTCTCTCCCTCTTCCTAGCCTCCTTTCATCCCATGTAGGCCTTCTTCTCACTCGTGCCCCACAGAACCCACTCCAAGAACCCGCCGGTGACTGTCATCTGGTCAGAGCACAGTTTCCTTCCTGTTTGTGTCTTATTTAACCTACCATCAGGATTTGAGTTAATTTCTCTTTCCTTGGAAGACTGCTCTTGGCTTTCTGCTAAGATGGCTTCCTGCTATTTGTAAGTTAGTTTAGCAGAACTTTTAAACAAAGGCAGATTCTGTTGTGCCGTTTCTGTGTCTGTTTCCCAGTAATACTGTTTCTCCTCATATTCAGAATTAAAGCACACTCCCTTCCATGGCCTATAAATAAGTCTCTTGGCTCCTGCCCCTCTCTCCCACTGCAACTTGCATAGTGCCAGCTCTGTGGTGTTTCTTGACCTGCCAGACTCCTGAACCATTTCGACTTGTCTTTCCTTATGTCTAGAGAGTTAGTGCTTCGTCCAGATCTCTTCACAGTTCACTTTGCCCTGTTACTTAGCGCTCTGCTGAGGTGCAAGCTGAGGGGCAGGGACAGATCTCAGGGTGCTCCTCAGACACCCTGCTGCCTCCCTGCTGCTCTGCCTTGTTTCCTCCAAATCCCTTGTCCTGGCTTAAATGGCATGTCTGGGAACCATGTAAACATTCTGTCCTTTGTCTGCCTGAGTACTTTTCTCAGTGTCCCAAACAACCCAGCAACAGTTGCTGCTCTATGAACATATTTTAAATGAATTGTGGTAAGAGGGCGAATCCCATGAAAATGGGACTGTTTCTGTTAGATTTGGTAATTGCCAGTTTTTGGTGTCCTTGCTGAGCAATTTCAGAGGAACAGTAAGTAGGAGTCAGTGTTGATGGATCAAGAGATCTTGTGATGTCCTTGACCCCTCCAGTTCACTCAATTCTGTCCCCCAACCTTCCACAAGACTCTGCCTGATGTTTGGCTGTGGGTCTCTGCTTCTGTTTGCATCCACTTCTGGATTGAGCCTCTCAGAAAACAGTTATGCTAGGCTCCTGTCTACAAGCACAGCAGAGTATCATTAATACTGTCAGGGATTGGCTTTCTTACATGGGAAGTAATGGTGGTACTGGGGGTGGGGGCATAAATAAGTAAATAAATTTTAAAATGGATCAGGAGAACCTGGAGGAAGGGATATTGAGAAAAGTCAAGCAACAGTTGTAAGAGTGAGCTGAGACAGGATAAGTGGAGTCAAAACGATAAGATGTTTGAGATGACATCAATGACCATTGTCCAGAGACCACATGGCAGGACCAGCCTTCACATGCACAAAGGTGCTTGTCGTCATAATACAGAGAAACTCAGGTGGCTTGTGGGGTTTCTAATGTAGAGTAGACATGGAGTCCTGACCTGACCTGGTCCACTGCATGAGAACTGTAGCTAGGTACTGAGTTAGGAGCTAGGGAAGGAGGGAAGGCTTGACTATCTATCTACTCAAGTCAGACTTGCCATGCTTGGGATCCTAGCAAAAGCCAGCTGAGGGAGCGGGGTGTCGGAAGTGGGTGAGGATGGGGACACCTAGCAGCTGGGATGCCTGGCATATCTCCTGTTTAATCCTATTTCCTGTGCCAGGAAGACCCTTGGGTTTATAAAAGAGCAATCTTTTCCCTTCCCTCCTCTGATTTTCTCTAGGCAGAACTCAGTGAGACTGAGAAGGAATATAATATTGGTCCTAAATTGTTGGCTGGCCAGGATTTGCACCTCCAAATCTTTGAGTCCTTTTATTTTTTTGGTTGTTTGCTGTTTTGTTTGTCTGTTGTGCTCAAATGATATAGCAATGAAAGAGTCTCTGACTTAAAAGATAAATTTTATCCCAATGCAGTAAGTCATATAGTAAATAAATGTAAGATATATCAGAGATGGGCCCCATTTTTCTACCCATGGCCCTAAGGTGGCCCAAGGGATTCTTTTCTCATGTACTCTAGCACGTGTAAGTGCTCCTTGCTCTTCTGTGTGCATTTCTGTACCTCCCTCTTCTATCTCACATTTTGTATTTTGTGCTCTTGGTGTGTGTGTGTGTGTGTGTGTGTGTGTGTGTGTGTGTGTGTGACATCTTACCATCTGTAGAACTTTGTGCTCTTGGTGTGTGTATGTGTGTGTGTATGTGTGACATTCCACCATCTGTAGAACTTTGTGCTCTTGGGGGGGGTGCGTGTGCGTGTGTGTGTGCG
>BDUI01004107.1:72508-90828 GCA_002335545.1 Apodemus speciosus
GTGTGTGTGTGTGTGTGTGTGTGTGTGTGTGACATCCTACCATCTGTAGAACTTTGTGCTCTTGGGGGGGGGGGTGTCACATCCTACCCTGCATCAGCATCAGTGTGTCTTCCTGAGCTCCCAACTTGAGCCCTTCATTGCACAAAAGTTATGACCTGTACTTTTTCTCTTGGTTTCAGATGAGACACCAATTATTGCAGTGATGGTGGCCCTGTCCTCTCTGCTAGTAATCGTGTTTATTATCATAGTTCTGTACATGTTAAGGTAAGTATGATAATATTACTGCATTTACTTAGACTGTCCTGATACCCCTGTGTCTCAGTAAGCCTACACATACACAGTCCAGAAGACAGGGGCCTAAGGACATAGGGACATTGAGTAGAGGGACGGCGACTTAATAGTGCTTAGATTAAATTCTGCTTAGAAATGGTTTCTAGAAATGCAGTCTTGCTGAAGACCTCCTCTCTCTCCTTTGCTTTATTTGTCTAAACCAAGTCTCCCAGTTCTAGTTTAGCCAAAGCCTAGAGAAGAGTAGTGGTTTGGAGATGGGAAACTTCCATACTATCTTATGAGAGATGGGCTTTTCCAGATCTTCAGGTCTGTCCTTTTGAAACAACACCCGAAAAGGCCCCTGGTAACATTATATACATCACAACATCTTACTTTGTTTCTACTCGAGGCTTTGTTGCCAAACCTCTCTAGGGCCTCTGTTCTTTGTCTGCTAGGCTAATCTTAGGGCTTAAAGTATTCCTCTGGAAGACCTTTCAGAAGCTTCTGTATGATGAACAAAACAAGGAGGGAAACCTAAGAGAAGGAAAATGGTGGTTCATTTATTTGTTCTCTTCCTACTGAAGCTCCTGCCTTGACTACCTTCTCTTGGACCCAACCTTCGCTGTGCTCCCTTTGTTCTTCAGAGGGGCCAGTGTGCCCCCGAGAATTTGGCATCTGTGTGTCTCCATTAAACCTGTGCTTGCTCATTCTGGAGCTCTGGGATTCTCCCCCTGACTCCTAAGTGCACTGAGGAAACACCAAGATTTTTGTCTTATGACGATGTCTTTAGCTGTCTCACCGGTCCGCCCATTCCATCACCCCGTTCCTCCTCCCCCCACTGTGTAACCTGCCCATATTTCACCTGTTATGGTGCGTGCAAGTGTGTTATGGAGCTGAAGCTACATAGAGGGACTGAGCAGGCTGGAATATACCATTGCATACAGTGGATTTCAGGGTGCCAGGTACAAGGAAGACCATCCCAAGATACCCAGTCACCACAGAATGGAGCCGCCTCAGAGGTCCCTGATCTATGTCTCTTTTTTTTAAAGTTTGATTGACAGAAGAAGTTTAGAAAGACAGAGTCATTAGCAGGAATACAAGGACAGTGCTTTACCTCTGTGTCTAGTTTTCATTACAAATATGTTCTCATTAGGTTTAAGAAATACAAGCAAGCTGGGAGTCATTCCAATTCTTTCCGCCTGTCAAATGGCCGCACAGAGGATGTGGGTAAGACATGGGGAGCATCTGGAGAAGAAAACCAGGAAGTGAACATTCCCCCATCCTTTTACATATCTCTCTCCATCATTTATCTCATTTGTGTGCACACACATGTGCCACGGCATGCTTGTGGAGGTCAGAGGCTAACTTGCAAGAGCTGGTTCTCTCCTTCCATCATGTGGATTCTGGGAATCCAGGTGAGGCTGCCACGCTTGGTGACAAACACCTTTCACTGACAGTCATATCTCTGCCTCGTTTCCCCATCTTTTCAAAAGAATGAGACCACTAGTCTTTGCAAAGGGGGCTGCATCCATCTCCAGGGCGCCTAACTGACCTTCCCTTTTGTACACTACAGAGCCCCAAAGTGTACCACTTCTGGCCAGGTCCCCAAGCACCAACAGGAAGTACCCACCACTGCCTGTGGACAAGCTGGAAGAGGAGATTAACCGGAGAATGGCTGATGACAACAAGCTCTTCAGAGAGGAATTCAACGTGAGTTCTTGGTTGTTAGCAGAGGAAGGGAGACCTAAGGTCCCGCCTTCTGAGTCATGGAATATAAAATAGGTTTCTAATGATAATGGGTGGGAAATGTTTCAGAGTTCATCTTGCTCCTTTCCTGTGTAATCATAGAAAGAAAGTTTTAAAAAAGGAAATTGCTTTACCTTCCTCATCTTCCCATCCATTCATTACTGACTAGCTCATTCATCGTTGTGTCCAGTGACTCATCTGTCCGGCACTTACAGTCACTTCATAGGTACCGAGTGCCACATTCCAGGTGCCAAGGATATGATGCCGAGCAGAAACAAATCCCACTCCCAACCTCAAATAGCTCTCTACCCACTTGGGAAACTCTACTTACAAGAACAAAACTACCTAGAAAGCCAATCAGCAACACAAGATGTTGTCTATAGCAGGGATCTGGAGTGTGTATAGTAACTAATAGGAGTAGTTTGGTGTAAAAAGTAGAGGTTCCAACAGAAGGCTGAATATTAAGATTTGTGTTTTTCATCTCAAGGGAGCAGGATGAGTATAACCAGCAGCTGCTAATCCTGGGTCAAAATCTTCCTTGCTGTCATGTAGCTCAGTGACAGCTTGCTTACCTAGAGTGTCACAGGTTCCTGGGTTCATTCCCCAGGACTACAGAAAAGGATGTGAGAAACTTTAGTCAAATTTAGTTTGCATTCATGTCAGTACAACTAGAGAAGCTGAGGCAAGAGGATCACAAGTTCAAGGCCAGCCTTAGCAACTTACTAAGCTGCTATCTCAATGGAATGTGTAGCTAGTATTTGAGCACAATTTCCTTAAAGAMGTGGGAGAGTAGAGACAGGGAAGTAAGACCCTAGAAATAGAAAAGGCCCGTGTCAGGCATAAGAGACAGGCATATTTAGATGGTTTTAAAGGGACTACAGGGCCCATGAGCAGGGCTGTCTAGCAGTTTCCTGCTAATTGAACTGTTCCTTCATGAGGAAAGAAGAAAAGATCATTTAAGACTCAGGAAGCCCCGAGGCCTGCACTCTTATAGGGAGCTCTAGTGAGCATCTGAGTGATTCTGCTGGGTGGGCTTCAGGGCTCCAACTGCCCTCGAGTCATCCTGCTCCTACCCAGTAGACTTAGCAGTGCGCTCTGCCCAACTTAGATAGAATCATTTCTTTAGTCTGTCTTCCGTGCCCTGTCTGGCATGAGTAAACACTTAATTATATCTCCCAAAGGAAAGTCCCGYAACAAGGAGTAGTAGGGGATGATTCTGTTTGCTATATGGAGAACAGCCTGTGGGAACCAGATGGGGATTGAGGAATATAGCTAGTCTGTAGCAGTTGTTAAGACCAATTCTAACTTTTATAATTATCTAATATGGTCATTATTAAAGAGAAGAAATAGACAGGACAGAGGAGGGCAATTCCAAGACTATTGGTGTCCCTTGCCTTTTGCATTGTGTCATGTGACATCTTTGTCTTTTAGGTAGGTTCTTCTCATAACGACAAAATGGCTACCCCAGTTCTAGAAATAATAATAGAGATCCAGTCAAGTCCACTGGAAAAGGGATGACTGTTCTAAGTTTCTGGAGGCTTCTTTTGCTATGTGTTCCTTCTTAAAGTTATTCCAGATAGGGGAGAAAGCACCTGCATCTTAGTAAGGCCAGTGCAGATTATCTCTGGTCTAGGCAGATAATCCTATAGGGAAATTTTTAAATCCAAAAGGAAAGGAGGTTGGACATCTGGCCCAGTCAGTAGAGTGTTGACCATTCAGGCCTGAGGACCTGAGTTTAGATCCCAAGCACCCATGTAAAAAATTGGTCACTTTGGTGTACTCCCTTAACTCCAGAGCTGGGAAGGCAAAGACTCCGTGTTGCTTCCTGACTGGCAGGCCTAGCCAGATTGGTGAGCTCCAGGCTCAGTAAGAGATGCTATTTCAGAAACAGTAAGTACAGCAGAAAATGACTGAAGACACCCCCACTATCTACCTGTGGCTTCCACAGTACACACGCACACTCAGACATCACATACKCAGGACAGTGAAAGGGAAAGTGGTTATTGGGTGGTCATATCACCCACTCACAACTGCTCTGTCACTGAAGGGTTTGTGCTCAAAGTCACATCTTTAGAAAAATCACTAGCTTCAGTGTGAAGAGTTGGTAGGAAGGAGGAAAGCCTTGAAGCCTACAATCGTTTACCAGGTAAGAACTGACAGAAGAGTTTAGACCTTTTGCCTTAAACTGTTGGAAAAAGAGCACCATTTAATACTTATTATTGACTGAGAACATGTAGCACATCCCACCAGACGGTCTCACAGATGGGACTGTGGTAGACATTGTACTGTTCCGTAATCTGTGACACCAGATGTCTTCTGGATGAAGGGTATGTGACCCTGTTGACATACTTTTTTTTTTTTGTAAAATTAATTCTATTTGGGAAATAATATCCCCTGAGATACCATAGTAAAACATTCTGGTAAATCCTTGGAGAGAAGAAATCCTAGAAGCCTGGCACGGGGTTGGGGGGATGCGGGGGACAGACAGACAGAATAACCATCAGCTAGCATGTTCATGAGCTCATCAGGCTAGTCCTGAGGTAGCAAGGGAAAATGTAGCTGCGAGCGCTGCCTGCTCAGTGCTCACTGAGCATAAATAGTTCTTTGTTCCCGTTTAAAGCCCGTCTCTCGTGACAACATACTTAAAGTTCTACTCACTGAGAGGATTTCTCCTTACGGTCATTAGAGCTGACGGGGAAGCATAATCTCTGCCACAGTCTACTTCTGTCCAGCTTGGGTCGGCATCACAGAGTCATATACACCAGCTCAGAGTGGTCCCCTTAGTCAGCTGTTGACCGCGACTAGGAGTCATCACTCTTGAGAGGAGGACCTGTAGCATGTGTCAGGTCTTCTGTGCTCATTGCTTCTAGCTAAGGTGTATCTCTGCCAGGCCATGCACATTGTAATTCACAGATCACAAAACTAACTTATGACGCGAAGCTCCTTTGTGTCAAGTAAACAGTTCCCACTCAGGGCTTGGGTCTAAGCTAGGAGAATGATCTTGTAGACAAGGCCATATGCTTTCTCTCCCCCACTGTGAGGTCTAGAGCCCACAGACCTGCTAGGCTATTTGCCTGGCCTAGGTCAGCTCTTTCCTGAGAATTCAGTGAGTAGATGAGAAGGATACTGGCATGTGTCATGCCCTTTCTCCAGGGTTCAAAATGGCCAGGCAAGTATGGCTCCTTTACTGGGGGAGAGTGGGGGGACGGGGGGAGCGGGAGCTCATCCTTTATGTCAGAGGAAGGAGCCTGACAGGCCTACAACTGTGACCTCAGAAAGCAAGGCTCAAGTCACAAGACAACCCTGGGGTTTGCTTTGTTCTGTTCTGCTTTTGTGTCCAGCATGCATATCTAAGATACATAACCTCCTGCTCTTGAAGTTCTATTAGCTTGGCAGTTCAGGTTAATGTCCTATGAACCTGTGAGACAAAATACTGGTAAACTTGGCCACCACTGGACAGATCAGGGTTATTTAATCACTGAGGTAGTTTTTCTTTTTGTTTGTTTGTTTGTTTTGTTTTGTTTTGTTTTGTTTTGTTTTTCATGAAAATGGGAACCAACAGTCTGGTGTAGCTGTCCCCTGAGAGGCTGTGCCAGCACCAGACTAATACAGACACAGATACTCATAGCCAACCATTGGACTGACCCTGGGTACCCCAATGGAAGAGTTAGAGAAGCAATGTGACAAGAGTTAGGGGAAGGAACGAAGGAGCTGAACGTGATTGCAACCCCATAGGAAGAACAGTATCAACTAACTGGACCCCCCAGAGCCCTCAGGGACTAAACCACCAACAAAGAGTACACAGGAGGGACCCATGGCTCCAGTTACATATGTAGCAGAGGATGGCCTTATCTGGCATCAATGGAAGGGAGGCCCTTGGTTCTGTGAAACCTTGATGCCCCAGCATAGGGGGATGGTAGAGGGGTGAGGCGGGAGTGGGGGTTGGGGAGGTGGAGGAGTACCCTCATAGAGGCAAGGGGGGAATGGGATGGAGGGTTTGCAGAGGGGAAACTGGGAAGGGGGACATTTGAAATATAAATAAATAAAATAACCAATAAAAATAAAGAAAATGGGAAACAGGTTTAAATAATGTGTACAACTTTAAAAAAGCATATTCTTGTCCCATTAAACCTAGATTCAGGTGTTAGTGGTTGGTTCTACATTAGGAAAAAAAGTTGCTGGGAAAGCCAGTTGTTAAATCTGCAGTTCCAGCTGATTGCTGACTCGGCTTATCAAAAGCCAATTTTGATTTTACTTACTTACTGTATAGCCCAGGTTGTCCTGAAATTTACTATGTAGCCCAGACATGCCAGGAGCTGCAGATCTTCCTGCCTCAGCTTCCACGTACCTTGTTAAGACCATGTGTCCTCTGTGTTAGCCTGTTTGGTTCTCTCTCTTTATCCCTTCATTTCCCCTTCCCTCTAAGGTAGTGCTTCCCAGACTGACCTCAGACTCTTGAGTTTCACAACATTCTTCTATCTTAGCGCTGGAACTATAGCATGCATCTGTAAAATCCAAGGTTTTTCCCCCAGCCCTAAGCTCCCTGAATTATGACCCTGAGATGCAAATTGTACTTACAAATACCTAGGCCTTAAGTTTTGGTCATTCCCAACCATCTCATGAATTAATATCCCATTTATTCTAATCTAAGTTCTGCCATGAGGCAGGTTACCTCTGCTCAGGTTCCATGCCTGTCCTCTGCCTGTTCCCAGGTGCCCCATCCTCCTGCTCATCCGTTATCCCAGAATCCTTTCTTCCTATTGGATGTCCCACCTTCTAGTCCTGTCTCAGTTACAGGCCAGTCAGCTTTAATTGATGGGTGTTGCGTCCATACTGTACACAGAAATCTCCTCTGAGTGTCACTGTATCCGGGTCCTCCAAGCTTTTACGTTCTCTGTACCACTTAAGACCTCTGCTGTATGTGGAGGCAGAGCCTACGGTCGGTCAGTGCTCCCGGAACTTACATTTGCTTTTCTGTAACAGTCTTTATCTAGTAGGTAGGGAGTTTGAATACCGATGGATAGTCTGCTGTGATAGGCATCCCCTAATATGACCCGGTTCAGGCCAGAACTCCTTCCTTCACCTGGCCTTTAAGTGCTCCATTGAAAGTAATATGTCATAGTGATATTCTAGACTCCTAGAAATTGGTTATTTCAAGGCTAGAGACCAGTAAATCCTTTTTTTTTTTCCCTTTGCCAATGTGAGTTACCACAGGAAATGTGGTGCAAATTCTTAAGACAGAGAAATAGGGTCATGAAATGTGAATGTGGCTGTGCTTGGTCAGGGTTAGTCAGAAATAGGTGCCTGGCCTCTCTCTAATTAAAGGAACGACGCAAGCTTAGCTGTCAGCTGAGAAGTGGCACTTTCTCTAACAGGTTAGTCTCGTCAGTCCCCTGAAGTGACTGAGCTAGCTGCCTCCCATTTCCCACATCATTCAGAGGCGCCAGTGTTTTCTTCACCAGTGTATATTACATAGCAAGGACTATGCTACAACATACAGCAAGATCCCACTAGAGACTTGGTGAAGACATCGTATTCTTCCTGGATTGAAAAGTAGGAAGTGAGGCTTGGGAGAAGGCTTAGTCAGTAAACTGTTTGAGGACCTAAATTTTATATCCAGAACCAATATTAAAAGGCCTAGGACACCAAAATCACCATCCCAATGAAGGAGAGATGGGTGGACCTTTCAAATTTTCTGACCAGCTAGTCTTGTTAAAGAACAAGCACCCGGGGCTTGGAGAGATCGCTCAGTGGTTAAGAGCACTGACTGCTCTTCCAGAGGTCCTGAGTTCCGCGTGGTAGCTCACAACTGATGCCCTCTTCCGGGGTGTCTGAAGACAGCTACAGTACACTCAAAAAAAAAAAAAAAATAGAACAAACTCCTGAAGAATCACATGACATGAAACTGTCCTTTGACACTAACACATTCACACATGATACACACATACAAACACACACACACACACACACACATGCACAATGAGTTCAGCTCTGGCAGAACAGACCCTGCCTTGGTGATAAGAAGGACCAATGGGAACAGCTTTCTGCTGTGTCACTGGACTTCCTTAATAAGCATTTTTTTAAATTTCTAATTTGGGTTTTTGAGACAGGGTTTCCTCTGTGTAGCCCTGGCTGTCCTGGAACTCACTCTGTAGACCAGGCTGGCCTCAAATTCACAGAGATCCACTTGCCTCCCTAGCGCTGGGATTAAAGGCTTACACCACCGCCTTCTAGCTTTAAATTCTTTTCATTTTTTGTTAAGTAGGTGGCAGTGTTTTAATCTGAGGAATGAAGCTGACGGGCTGTAGTACACGTTGGTGGGTGCACTGCATTTGGGATGAAGGAGTTGCCTTTGAATTCTGGCCAGCACATGTCTGGTCAGGTCACTGAGGAAGGTGTATGATTTCCAGATATGTTGTTCTGGAAAGAAACGGTGGCATAGGACTTGACAGCTCTCTGGCAGGCTGAAAAAAGACTGTGCAGCATTTCTGTGACTTCCCGCTGACTGGAAGTTTTGAGGCTGTATCTTTCATCTTAGTTATAAACTGGGACTTTCTTATTCATCAGCATTTGTCTTGGGAAGAAACATTGAATTTGTTCACACACAAAGAGGTGAAGCCAGTGAGATGATCRGGTCCTGCATGTGGCCTTCCTCTGGCAGGCTTATTTTTAGGATGCCAGGTAAAGAAGACACGTATGCCATGTAATGGAACTGGACGGACATTTGGTTACCTTGATGAGCTAAGACCCCAGGGAAATTAGYAAGAATTGTGACAAGGGCTTTGGGTATTTACCATGGCTGTGCTCCAGCACCAGCTGATCTGGTTTACGTTATTCAGTGTGTCTGGTTGTTGTGTTCTTTTACATAGAACTACTGGTGGCTGTGAGGGGAGAGTACTCGAAGGATACTTGGCAGTATCAGGGACCTGAGGTCCAGCAAGTTCTGGTAATCCCTGACAGAACAGGGAAGCAAGACTAGAAAGGACTGTAAAGTCAAAGATAAAATAAGAAGTTATTTCTACAAATATTTCTTCAGAAAAATTCAGTCTCAGGAGATAAGTTTATCAGATAGAAAAGCAGCATAAAAACTAATTTTTGTATATAGGCCATTAAAATACTTTTAAAATATATCTCTTATATTATATCCAAGCTGTAAAGTACTTAAAAATAGATTTAACAAAATATCTGCAAAATCTTTAGAGAAAATTATAAAAAAAAAATGTTTGCATACATTAAAGGAAAATAGCTTAAACTAGTGAAGAAATAAAATCTCTGGATTAGGAAATTCACTGTGTGAAAATGCCAGCTCTCCTCAGACTGAAACACAGATTCAATGCAATTCCAATAAAAATCCCAACAGGTTTTTTGTGGAACTTGACAAGCTGATTCTAAAATTTTTATGGAGGAGAAAAGAGTCAAGACTAGCCAAGACAGTTCCGAAGAAGATGAACAAGGTGAGGAGACCTGCCTTAGCAGACGGATGAGTCCTCATTACACCAGTCTGATGTTGTCAGTGGGCAGACAGAAGAACCAGTGCAGCAAAATCCCAAGAGC
This sequence comes from Apodemus speciosus, assembly GCA_002335545.1. Lineage (NCBI taxonomy): Eukaryota > Metazoa > Chordata > Mammalia > Rodentia > Muridae > Apodemus > Apodemus speciosus. Next base: position 82,079 of record BDUI01004107.1, read on the forward strand.
TGACAGACCTCGAGTAGAAATGGAAACAGATCCATCATAGAAACACTGTTGCCTTTTGATTGGGGAAAGAATGACTTCACCATATCTAGAGTACTGGATCACTGGGCAGCCCTATGAGAGTAGGTGAAGTGCGCCCTCTGTCTCATATAAAACGCAAGTGCTGGTTCCGCTTGACACACATACTGAAGTTTAAAGGACAAGAATGGAAAGCATGACAATATTATAGGAAAACACACCTGTGACATCACAGCAGGAAAGGGTTTCTTCCATCCCTAACCCCATYACAACAGGGTTTCTCTGTGTAGCCCTGGCTGTCCTCAAACTCACTCTGTAGAACAGGCTAGCCTAGAACTCAAACCCACCTGCCTCTGCCTCCCAAGGGCTTGGACAAAGGTGTGTGCCACCACTGCCCAGCATAAAAGGATTTCTTATACCTGAAAATGCTGGTAAAGTAAAAGATTGATGAATTTGACTACACGCAACACAAAMATGTTGCTGATAAGTAGAGACCATAAATGAAAATGAAGGAGCACAGGTAACTGTGATCAGTTAGTATCCAGAATATATACAGAAATAATGGAAAAAGTTAAAACAGTGGAGAAAACGCTCAATGAGGCACTGTGTAGAGGAGGAAACCGTTTGAACCAGTAAACTAGAAAGATGATGACCCTATTGGTGACATAGAAATGTCAGTTACAACGATATCTAATATATTTAAAGCATGACAGTAGCAAGTGTGGATGAAGGTTCCAATGGAACCTATTTCTGTCACATTGGTAGTGTACACAGTTAACACTGAAAATCAGTTCTGAACCTGTGACTCAGCAATTAAGAGATCATAATGTAGGCTGGAGAGATGGCTCAGTGTTTAACAGCACTGCCTGCTTCTGCGGAGGATCTGGGTTCCTTTCCTAGCACTAAATCAGAAGCTCACAACTGCCTCTAACTCCGGTTGCCTGCGACCTGGTGCCATCTTCTGGCCTCTTTGGGGGCACACAAACACTGCACACTTACACAGACATGCCTGCATGTAAACAAAACACAAGTAAATGTTTAAAAAAACAAAACAATACTGTATCTCTCATTTGTTAAAAAGAACAAATTCTAGTTACAAGCAACAGTTTGAATGACTTCAGAACATGTCTTAGGGTTGCCTTTTTTTTAAAAAAGATTTATTTATTATATGTAAGTACACTGTAGCTGTCTTCAGACACACCAGAAGAGGGCATCAAATCTCATTACAGGTGGTCGTGAGCCACCATGTGGTTGCTGGGATTTGAACTCAGGACCTTCGGAAAAGCAGTCAGTGCTCTTAACTGCTGAGCCATCTCTCCAGCCCCCATGTCTTAGGGTTTCTATTGCTAAGATAAAATACTGTAATCAAACCAACTTAGTGAAGAAAGGGTTTATTTCAGTTTATACTTCCTGTTGACAGTCCATCATTGAGGGAAGTCAGGACAGAAACTCAAAACAGGACAGGAACTTGAAGTCAGGAGCTGATGCAGAGGCTAAGGGGGGTGCTGCTTACCGGCTTGCTCAGCCTGCTTTTTTATAGAACTCAGGCTCACCCGCCCAGGGATGGCACCACACCCAATGGACTGGGCCCGCCCCATCAATCTCTAAGAAAATGCCATACAGGCTTGCCTACGGAGCACTCTTGAGGCATTTTCTCACTWSAGATCCCCCCTCTTAGATGACTTATCTCAAGTTGACATAAAACTATGTAGCACATGAGTATAATGTTGATCCAAACGAAAAGCACCTTAGCACTTTATTATGCTTCCATTTTCATCACAAAATCCACTGAGCAATAATAAGGCTGCAGTATATAAGATATATATTATAACAAGATAGTGGTAAGCTCCAAGTTCACCTGTGAAAGGAGAGAGAGGAAATCAGGAATAAAAGCATCCAGAATGAACTTGTAAGTTAAAGTGGATGACAGGTGTACCTTTTTAAAAAAATGTTGATGCACATAACCCTGGTTCAGTTAAAGTTTGACTAAGAAATGAAATGGTCTTTGATGTTACCTAGGTTTTCTAGAGAAGTTAATGTCTTCGTCACTCAGCTCTGCAGCTTCTTCCAGGAGTCAGGCAAGCTGTGTCTCAGAGCAAAAATGAAAGCCATGCAAGGCCCCTTTGTTTGTCCCTGACATAGGCAGAACAAGCTCTGTCTTTCTTCCTGCTCATCCCTGGTGGTCCTGATAGTACTGTGAGGCAGCAGTCTCTCATTCCTAACCCTTCCATAGTAAAGATTGTGTTCTGTGGGGGATAGGCCTGTAGCCCAGTTGGGACTACTTGCTTTGCATGTAGAGCCCTGGGTTCGATCCCTGACCACACAAAATGGAGCATGGTGACACGTTCCTTTTAATCTCAGCGTTCTGGAAGTGGAGGCAGGAGGATCATAAAGTCAGGGTCATTTTCAGTTACAAGTTCAAGGCCAGCCATGGCTAGTTCAGTAATCTCACTCTCCCTTTCTCTGTTCTACATCATTTTAAAAAAGAAATTGTAGGACTCTTAGGAAGGGGTTAGCCTGGGGACTGAAAAAGCAGGCATTTCACCTGTCCTATAACAGCATGGAAACYCAGCCTAGACCAAAGATGATGCAGTGTAAGTGGACTGGGGAATTCCAGAATTAGATAAGTTCTTAGTTCTGTATACAAGAGTTGGCACAAAGAAAAGAAAAGCAGGAAACTTAACTTTCTGCATATGTTGACAGCACAGAGTGGAGAATCGGTCATCTTAGTGGAATAACACTGCAGAATCTCCAGGGTTTCAGCTGAACTCTCTTGAGTCAGGAGGAAATGATAGGTTGAGATGCCCTCACCTTTAGATTTACAGTGTAATTCATACCTCGTCGTGCAAGGCCCAGGGAAATAGCCTTGTTCCTCGTAGAGCACTTTCATCAGACAAAAGCAGCTTCCTGAAAGCTGGCATCTCCTCCTTTTAATCATTCTTATTCCCAAAGTCGGAGGCCAGGGAGCTCTCCTTCATTCCCTTTGCTCTCCTCAGCCTACGTCACTTCCGTCCATCTCCAAATGCAGCGACTGGAACTCCGGAATATAGCTCAGGTGCATCCACTTGCTCATATTGTCATCTGTGTTAGTCACCGTTCTGCTGCTGTGAAGAGACAGCATGACCAAGGCAACTATTATGAAAGAAACCATTTAATTGGGGGCTCGCTTACAGTTTTCAGAGGTTTAGCCCATTGTCATGATAGTCGGGCATGGGGCACACAGGCAGGCACGAGAGCAAAGGCTCTCCTGATCCATAGCCTGAGAAAGAGCCTGGGCCTGACCACGGCTTCTGAGACCTCAGAGCACACCCAGAGATACTCTTCTCCAACGAGGTCACACCTCCTAATCCTTTTCAGATAACTCCACTTCTTGACGACTAAGCATTGCAGCACGTGAGCCTGGAGGCCATTCTTACTCACACCACAGATCTTACCTGTGGCTGCCTCAGGCTTTGATTCTGGCCTCTCTGCAGTCTTATTTTTCACAAAGCAACCAGAGGCATTCTTTACTGGTTTCATTCTTAAAACCCTCAATGAGTTTACTCATGTATTTAAGGTCTAAACTCCTGTCTTAAGGATATCTGTGAAAAGGAAGTCTCACCTTGTTAGACTCCTCTCCTCTGCTTCCTGCCATCCCTCCTCCTCCTGCCATCTCCACCAGCCTACTGTGTGTTACACTTACTGACTTCTCAGTCGTTGTACAGGGGAACCTTCAACTGCCTCTGGATCTTCACCGGTTCTGTTATTTGTTACTGGAATAGTATCTCCTGCCTCATCCTTCCACATGGGCATCTACTTTTGATCTAAATTATGCCCTTTCTGATAATTTTTTAATAGCATTCTGCTTTTCATGACATATACGTGTGTGTTTATGTGTATGTATATATATTTTTTTACTTGTATTACTAGTTTAATATCACCTAATGATTTCCTGAATACTCTTTATACCAGACATGACCCTGTATCATTCACTCCTCACGTTGAAGATGAGGTGATACAGACTGAGAAAGTTAACTGATTTACAGGCTCTCATTTTAGGACACTTTGTTTACCTACATCCTCCCTGTGCCAGCCACACTATAGTCGCTCCAGAATAGATAACCATTCTCTGTCACTTCATCCATCTCCACTGCTTCCCACCTGCCACACCCCGTGAGGGTGCTGCCTACTCATCTTCATCATACAGTGCTAGAGGCTGGGTGCCTTGCCTCTGAAAGACTCCTAAAGAAGCATGGGCTAACCAGTCACTCAAGAGTAGTTCACATTTGAGTTTCATCTTGTCTTTGCATGATGGTTAAAATACATACATACATACATACATACATACATACATACATACATACATACATAATCAAGTGACCCATTTTTCCCTTTATAATCCCCACTCCCAGTTTACAGGTGTAGTCCGTTTTGGTCACACATTGTAATAGTCCTCTAACTAACAAACAGTCATATAAAAAGCATGCATGGATTCTTTTATATAAATAAATCATATAAAAAGCAAGCATAGATTCTTGGTAGTGAATTCTTAAGGCTTGAAGCGATGTAGGAGAAAGGTGAATTTTCTGTGTTAGGCTGCTAATACTCACCTGGGTCTGTGTTCCCCTCACAGCCCCCAAATAGGACTTACTGACAGGTCAGGTGTGGTCAAGCAGAATGTCTGCTTGGTGTTTATCCCTCTTAATAACTCCTTTAATATCTCTTAATCTTCCAGGCTCTCCCTGCGTGTCCTATCCAGGCCACCTGCGAGGCTGCCTCCAAGGAAGAAAACAAGGAAAAAAATCGTTATGTAAACATCCTGCCTTGTGAGTGTTGGTAGGGTGTCTTGAAGTGTGATCTGAAACTATACCTCTAGATAGATTCTTTGAGAATGGAAAGAATCTTGAAGTTGGTAGCAGGAGGGCAATAAGAAGAATGTGCTTGGGCTGGTGAGATGACTCAGCGGTTAAGAACACTGACTGTTCTTCATGAGTTCAAGTCCCAGCAACCACATGGTGACTCACAATCATCAGTAATGAAAAAGAAATAAAAAAAACCTATGGGCCAGAGTGAGCAGGGGCCTGGAGCGAGCGAGRCCGAAGCAAGAGAAAGAAGAGAAGGGGGAAAAAAAGAAGAATGTGCTTGGTCCTTAGGGCTGGAAGAGCATGTGTATTTTCCATATTCATTGTCCCCGCATTGTCACATGGGACAGTGGAACACAGTTTGAATTGCAGGCCTGTTTCTAGAAACCAGGTGGGGTAGCTTCATGGAACCAGGCAAAAAGTAGGTTGTGTGGTTGGTTGGTTGGTTGGTTGGTTGGTTGGTTGGTTGGTTGGTTGGTTGGTTGGTAGGTTGGTTGGTTGTTGGTTGGTTGGTTTGATATACACACTGTTCACTCAAACTATTATACAAAGTTCTCTTTGTAGCTGTAAGCAAGGATTCGTGAAACCACTGAACAAAACCACTCCATTGCTAGGAAGAAAGGTATATTGGGAAATCTAACTTGAGAGGCTGTCTCTCGGGTGAGAGAGAACAGTAAAAGCAGGGAGAAGCCTTGCCAGCGTTAAGGGGAGTGGGTAGTGACAGGATGGGGCATGTGAATCAGAACAGCCGAGGAGCCAGCATCAGGCGCCGATCTGTTACCGCCCATTGCCAGGGGTGGTAAGGCTCAGGGAAGGGAAGTCATGACTTTCCTGACAAACAAAACTTACTTCACAAGATTCCTGGGGATGCTGAGTTTAGGTAGCCCAGACTGTCACTTAGGACATTGTCAACAGCAGTACCATTTAGGAGGCCCACTTTGAGCCTAACCATAACTTCTTCCCAGAGTTAGCAACTGAGAATCAGTTGATGTCGTCTAACAGATATTTTCTAAGTCCCTATTATGGAGTTTGCTTTTCCTAGTAGGGTATAAGAAAAAGATGTTTGAACTTCTTTGTATTTATATATTGGCTTTTTAAAAATTTCTCATTTGGGGGCTAGAGAGATGGCTCATCTGTTAAGAGCAGTTTCTGCTCTTGCAGAGGACCAGGTTCAGTTCAGTACCCACAAGGAGGCTTACAACCATCTGAAACTCTAGCTTCAGGAGGCCTGACACATGCAATAATAAATCTTGTCTAAAAAAAGTATCCTTTTAAATTCTTTTTTAACTTTACTTGCATTTATTTGTGTGTGTGTAGCTAGCTACACATACGCCATGGTGCACATGTGGCTATTGGAAGACAGCCTGCAGGAGCTGGGTCTCTCCTTCATCGTAGCTCCTTGGGTGGCCAGGCTTGGCAGTAAGGGCTTTTACCCTTTCAGCCATTTCACAGGTCCTCATACCTTTAAAATGTTTGCTTTCTAGAGCATAGTATTTGTACATAATTTAGCAATAATTGAACAAATATTGGAAATACCTACTCAGGTGTGATTGGTAAAACTTGCAGTCGTATTTGTATCCTTGTGTGTGGTATGTATATATGTACACAACATTTTTACATATACTAGTGTACAGTGTACACCCCTCTGACTTTAATATATATATATTGCCAGTTTATCTGTCCAGAAGCACTTTTTATCAACTAATATTCTATATTATAGATACAATATAATAACCCTAATGTGGTGGAAGTGTTTACATATTTAGGGCACTAAATACAGCAATGAGAGCTTCCTCAGTGAGTAAGCCTGAGACCCTGAATTTAATACTTGGAATCTACATAAATGTGGAAAGAGCAAGCCAACTTCACAGCATTGTCCTCTGACCTCCACATGTGGCGGGTAGCACATGTACCCTCACATACATCTCASACACACAATAAAAAGTTATTCTTATTATCATCATCATCATCATCATCATTATTAGAAGTAAAATAATGTTGAGGGCTGGTGAGATGGCTTAGCAGGTAAAGATTCCTGACACCCTGAGTTCCACCAACAAGAGAGGGAGAAAACCAACTCATGAAAGTTATCCTCTGACCTTCACACACACACAATAATATTAAACTTAAAAAATTTTTGAGCCAGGGTTTCTCTATGTAGCTCTGGCTGTCCAAAACTCACTGTGTAAACCAGGCTGTCCTCAAACTCACTACCCCTGCCTCCTGGGTGCCAAGACTAAACAACAGTTTTAAAGGGCAAGTGCGGAAGGCAGCAAGTTGCCAAGCCTAGTGACCTGCGTTCGTGGAGGGGAACTTGATTCTCTTCAGTGGTCTGCTGAGCTCCACAAGCACAAGCAGGTGGATGCACACAAATAAATATTTTTTAAAATGTTTTCTACAAGCCAGGCCGTGGTGGCCCACGCCTTTAGTCCCAGCACTTGGGAGGCAGAGGCAGGTGGATTTCTGAGTTTGAGGCCAACCGGTTTTACAGAGTAAGATCCAGGACAGCCAGGGCTACACAGAGAAACCCTGTCTCAAAAAACCAAAAAAGAAAAAAAAATGTTTTCTACAATCTAAAGACTAGGTAAAGTGGCTCCTGTGAACCTAGTACATGGGAGGCTCAAGCAGGAGGATTGCTGTGAGTTCAATTCAGTCTGGGCTACAATGGGAGTCTTGGGTTAGCCTGATCTACAAAGTAAGACTATATTAAAAAAAAAAAAAAAACTGGAATACCTTGTCTCAGTCACAGAGACACAAGGTGTCTGAGCTAATCTGCTTCAGGGACAATAAGAAACAAGATTGGATCTATTGAAGTGTTAACTTCTTGTTTGGTTTTTTTCCAGATGACCACTCTAGAGTGCACCTGACACCTGTTGAAGGGGTCCCAGATTCTGATTACATCAATGCTTCATTCATTAATGTAAGGAGCCTGAACTCTTCTTGTTTATCCCATGAGAAGCTATTAGCTGCTATCTAGTGATTTCTTCCTTGCTGTGTTTTGAGAGATTGCCACCATAAGCTTTTCCTAACAAATCTGAATTTTTAAGTGGCTAATTCCCTTTGTAAATAGTGGTTAATTTAAAATATATTTTTGTTTATCTTTTCATCATTCACTACAGTTTCCAGTACAGAAATCTGAGTCTAGATGTGTATTTCTGTAAAGGCTTTTTTGAGCATTTTCAAATGCTACAAACAAAAGCAGACCTTACCCTCAGTAGTAAAAATAAGGGAGACCAAGACAAGAAAAGCAACTACCAAGTAAGTCTGGTCAGTACGTCCTCTTTGGATCAGGCCTGAGGGAAAGAAAGTGGTCCCAGGTACCTTAGAGTGGTGCGGACAACAGGAGACTTCTATATTCTGGGCAACACAAAGGTTCCCTCACCTGCTAATGACACAGGACTTGATGAAGCACCACCCTTGACACATTGACAGGAGACTCTGCTCTAGACCCTCACTACCTTTGGATGCCTGAGGGCATTTAGCAAGTCTTTCAAAGTGTTTCTACTGGAAGGAATGTAAATTCTACCTACACAACCAGCTGGGACTCAGTTTTCAGAAAGCACAGACACAAGGAAGCAGCTAAGTAGCCACATTCATCCATCCCTTAGTAAAGTAGTCTTTCCTTCTGTTCTGCTTGTAATTAGGTGATGTCACTGTATCACAGTGGGCTCTCAGCCGAGGGGTTAACTGGCCACTCCACTAGGAAGCACTGGTGCTGGCTTCCGCAGCTGTATGTTTGTTTTGTTGATCTTTTTAAAAGTGTTTTTATGTTCCATTGAGACTTCAGCAGTGGCTTCTCATGAAGCCAGGAGTGTGGCATGCTTAGCATGCTTCTCAAGAGCCCAGCGCTTTTAACTACACGTTTAGAACTGGGGCAGAATTGAGTATCCTGAA
>BDUI01004108.1:14844-29604 GCA_002335545.1 Apodemus speciosus
GGAAGGGAAAAGACATATGGGACATCTGGGGGGCGGGGAAACCAGAAAAAGGGAAATGAAATGTAAATAAAGAATATATCCAATAAAAAATAATGTTAAAAATAAAATAACCTATCAATCACACTAGCTTCTGTGACAGGACTTATCTTATCTCATTAAAAGGCTGCCTTTTACTTTCACTCCAAAGTATCCAATATTTTGTGCAAATACCATTCTTGGTGTTTCACACTTCCTGGAAGGCATGAAATTAAAACTTTTAGAAACCCTGGTTGAAACTAAACCTCTACACACAACTTTTGACTTTGGTTCCTTCTGTTTAAAGAATTGTATAACAAACTTCAAATTAGACATCTTTTTTCATAAATATATTAATTTACAAAACATGCTATTTCTACATATTATATTACTAAATACACCATGTGTCTTGGTCAGGGTTTCTATTCCTGCACAAAACATATGACCAAGAAGCAAGTTGGGAAGGAAAGGGTTTATTCAGCTTACAGTTCCAAATTGCTGTTTATCATCAAAGGAAGTCAGGACTGGAACTCAAGCAGGCCAGGATCAGGAGCTGATGCAGAGGCCATGGAGGGATGTTTCTTACTGGCTTGCTTCCCCTGGCTTGCTCAGCCTGCTCCCTTATAGAACCCAGGAATACCAGCCCAGGGATGGTACCACCAACAAGGGGCCCTCCCTCCTTGATCACTAATTGAGAAAATGCCCCACAGCTGGATCTCATGGAGGCATTTCTTTAACTGAGGCTCCTTTCTCTGTGATAACTCCAGCCTGTGTCAAGTTGACACACAAAACCAGCCAGTACACCTTGATATTAAAAATAATTTCTATTAATTTGAAGAGTAGGTTACATTAATTCATAACAATAGAACAATGTATAGGCAGGGATGATGAGCTGTCTGCTGTAAAGGATCATGAGACTATTTTTCTTAGGTAGGTGAAACATTCATAACTTGATTTGGATGGTAATTACTTATTAAATATATTAGACAAAATTCATTTTAATTCTGTTGGGCTGTGGAGGCAGCTGTGTGGATGAAGTACTTGTCTTGCAAGCATGAATCCCTAAATTCAATCTCCAGCACCCACATAAATGTATAGTAATTGTGGCAGCAGAAATAGGATACCTCCAGAGCACCATGGCTAGTTGGACTTAAACAAAGAACCCATCAATACAGCTAGTAGCCAAGTTCACTTAAAATATACATTCAGAATTACAAACCAGAAAGTGAATGGGAAAAATAAAACCCCTTTATGACTCCTAGTGCTTGAGAAGCTGACGCAGCAGCCTGAGAGCCAGGGATTAGCACAGGCTGAACACTGCATTCTAGGCCCATATTACATGATAAGTTGCTGGGCAAACAACTTTTTTAATAAATCAAAAAATAAATCATAGTGTTTCCTGATAACTAGCATAAATTACATGAACAGAAAAACCTAATGCAAAATAAATCACTGAAATACATCCTCTTAAGTTACATGAAATACATGCCTCATAAGTTACAATGTAGCACATTTTGCTTTGAAAGGTTAATGGTGAAAATAAAAGGAGAAATTGCACTAGACCTAGTGTTGCATCAAAAATGGCCAAATGAAATAGTTTTAGGTTTCTATAGTCATGCCTAGATGGAGCTACTATCTGTTGTGAATGTGACGTCTTRTAATTTGGCCTCTATGTGGGCATTTTACCACTGTTACCTTTCTAATATTGACCTTCGATTTTTGAATTACTATCCTCTATTTCCTCAGGCCTTATTTTGGAAGATACTAAGCAGAGCATAGGATTGTAAGCCATCAATGAATTTCACTTTTTAAAATTCAGCTATGAAGACAAGAAACAAGATATATTTTTCACCCGACATGGAAAGAGGCAGAAAAAGAAAGAACTGAGACTAGATTATATTCTATTCCCAATACATTTCCATATTTAAGACCCAAGAATAGTATGTAGCTCAAACAATATGGAACAATGGTTAAATATTTTGCTATAAGAGTGAAATTTTCATTCAATTTTCATAGGCTTTACTGCCTATGTAATCTTTTATGTGTAATTTAATTACTTCGCTCCACTGCCATCACAGGGAAAATGTAGTTCATGTGAGATGCGATCTCCTGAGGCTTTTTATGGGAAAACATTTTCTGCTCGTTAATATAAGTAAAGATAAGTAGATACATCTTAAATACTTTCAATCATGACTAGCATATAGTAATTTTCAGTTCATGTTTTTAAAGTAATTATATACTAGTCAAGTATCAGCCTATTGAATACTTATAACATGCTAGTTCCTTCCACTAGGAGATCTCTGCATATTGAGTATTGCTCAACATTTTTGGTAGCTTTCAAGAACTGTTCTAATAATGTTCTTCGTCTCATTTCTACTGACACATCACCCCAACCCCCATCTCTCTCAAGTTAAGAATGGGAGTCAGTTTTGCTACCTCTGGTTTTTCTTGGGTTTGTTTAATCAGTGTTTTTTATATTCATTGGGTTTTGATCTGAAGGTGAGGACCCCTGTGGCAATCTGCTTAGCCACTAGAGTTAGGTACTTAAAAACAATTCGTAAATTCTTGAGAGGTAAGTATTAGCTGAGAAGAGATATCAGATGTGAACCATGTTTTATTCAAGTCTGGAGTGCCAACCTATATGTAGTTTCTGACTTAATAGGGGCTGATTGTTACTGCTGACAATCTTTTACTGAGATGATATGAGACCTTTGATGTCTCATTGAAGTATGGAATAAAAGCATTTGCTTATCTTGAGACATGCTTTTAGTCAGTCTGGAGAAATTGATAAACATAGAGAAAAACTTACTCAAAAGTTGTTGTGGTTTAGAACTCCGCAGGAAAACAATAGTTAGGGGCAGAATGGAAGATGTGTCTTGTGAAGAATCCTTAAGGTTTCTAAGAGAACTCCAGAACTCCAGTGGTAGAGGACTGGTGAGCAGAGGAGTGGAACGGTGGTTGAAGAGCTCAGTCACATACTGTGTTCTAACTGAGTCACAGCCAGATGTGGTGGAAAGTGTTCTAGGTCTTCTGTGTCTTCCTCAGTATTGTTGAGGTTTAGTTTTTAAAAATTGAGGAAAAGATTCAAAAAGATGCATTTATACAGGAAAATATTAAACACACATTAGAATAATAAAGTCTAAACCTTCTCTCACAGCCGTAGTTTGTGCTATCCTTTTAGAGATAGATTACTGTATTTTGTTACCGAATTGAATCATCAGTTTTTCTTGTATTAGTTTGTTCAGTAAATCTGAAAAGGGCGGAATTCACATTTGTCCTGATTAGAAATGAATAATTTTTGTTTGCCTGTTGAAATCAATCAGTAGAAAAATGCACCATAGAACCATAGGATGGCTTTATTCTATGATTTATTTTAGACAGTTAAGTGTATCATGTTTCTAATAAGGCTAATGTTCTCCACCTGTTCCTCAAAATGGAATAAAGGCAGACAACTTCAAATAACTTTTAGGGGAAATACTTATCAGGATAGGGTGGGTAAGCATCCTCTGAAAGGTGAATTCCAGACCCATCCTGAGAGCCAATTATCTCTTCTCCAAATGTCTATGTGCTAGTTAACTGTGTGGCATCAGCTTAAATGTAATAGTAATAAACACTAAATTCTTTCAGTGATCCAAGTATCGTAAGAAGGATTTTATCTCATGTAATTATTCCAACAATTTTATGAATTTAATATTATTAACCTCAGATTCCTCATATGGTAACTGAGGTAGAGAAGGTTTTGTTAGGTGTAGCTACCAGGCCCTCATCAATGATGTCCCTTTTTAATGCAGATGGAGATCATCACTACTAGACACAATGCAGAGATCAACAGATACTGAGGAGTCAGGCCCAGATGGATGCATCTACATCACAGCTCCTGTATCTATGACTCAGGGAACATTACAGAAGACTGGAACGATTATAAGAGCCAGAAGACCAAGGAGTCATCTGCTGTGACACAATATCTCCTAGAAATAGTTGCATAAACAAGACCAGGTAGAAAGGCAATTTCAATGTTAGTGTGGTAAACTGAAACTTTTCCCAATTCCCAACACTTGAAAACAGAATTAGCCTTTCCCAAGCATGAGTGAGTCTACTTACAGATTGTCGACTGCAGAGTGGTCAGCCCTGAAACTATATACACTCAAATAACAAAAAAAATATGCTTAGCAGGTTGTATTTATTTATTTGTAGTACTAGTAATAAGAGAAAAATAGGTTATCAACTTTTGAATGTGGAGGTGGGGTAGATGGTAGAGATATGAAGTAGAGGTTGGAGGAAGAAAAGGGAAGTGAGAAAGTGATATAAATCCATTTAGTTAAAACATCTAAAGAATTTATGCCTGAAATAACTCCACAAGCAATGAAAAGAAAAATGTGCTGCTGTGTGTGCAATATATTTATTTTTAATTTGCAATAGATTATATAAAAGGAAGAGATTGGTTAGTTGAAACCATTTATTCCCTGGCTTCAGAAAAGATCTGATGCACATTCTCTTAAATATTCTTGCCTTACAATGTGGTCCTACTATTCCACTACTGTACTCCTCTTCACATTGATGAAACATGATGCTTTCTCTCTTTTTGCTTTCTCTCTTTAAATTTGCAACTGTTTCTAGAAAGCTTTAAGCATTGCCAGTCACTACTAACACCTTTGTGTGTCAAACACATTCTTCATTAGGTCTATTGCTCACTAAGAATCTACCTAGTACCCACTTGGTAGATACAGATAGTACAATGTAAGAATTCCTTATAGATGCAGCCCTCTGAGAAACTATAACTAAGTAAGCTCTAATCAATAAAATGCTTGCCTAACTTGAAAAAAGCAGAAAAAATCAATAAAAGAACTTTATGTTTTGATTGCTTCCGTGTCTTGAACTCTATACTGCTGGAAAAATAGTTGGCCACATATAAAACCACAAGAAGCACAGTGTCAATGTCAGCCTGTATTTCTGTCTATAAAAGAATGTAGTCACTACTTTATTTAATCCCTAATACTTGAAATCCATAGTATTTGAAATAACTCTCCTTTCTTTTACAGTAGGGTAAAAAAGTATACTTAACAGCATTTTAAAAGGGAATATGAACAAGTTAAACAGTAGCTACTTTGCATACATGAGTCATTGCCAAGGACGTTTTGATGGGATGTGGATGTAATCATGCTCAAGTATGACATTCCAGCAGACTGGGTGAGAGTTGCCATAATAAACTTGAATTTCAAAAGAATTTCTCATCTCTGGCATGCTCAGAACTTCCCACAGTGATTTATCCCTCTTACCTGCACCCTACCTTTCACCTACAAAATTAAGATATAATACTTATTTTTCACATGCTGTCTTCGATACTCCCAACAAGCTGTTGAGTATGATCAAACTAGTTCACAGGGAACAACATTCCAGGGGAAGAAGCTATTCTAGTGTTGTTTGAGTGATTAGATAAATTTGGCACTGTCTTGGTGGAGGGATAGGAACATAGGTCAGAACATTTGTTACCTATTGATAAAGAGATATTTGCAACAACAACAAAAAAAGCCATAGTCATAGTCGTTCATTACTATGTTTGTGTTCTGCAGAATTAAGGGTTATCATGACAGTATCAATGTGATAGAAATATAAATACAATATCACAAAGAACACTGTTTCATTTCGAAGATGAAGAAAATGGTTTCATTTAACACAATTGATTCAAATATATACCTATGCTTAACCAAGTTAGAATCATTTATATTTTAGATAAGAACACAGATATTGGTGTGTATATATGCCTGCATATCTGTGTGCGTGTGTGTGTGTGTGTGTGTGTGTGTGTGTGTGTGTAGATGTATATAAATGTGTGGAGGTCAGAGGTTAACTTGTGGTATCTCTCAACTGGACTTGATGCTTGCCAATTAGGCTAGACTTGCTCATCACTGAGGCCTAGGGATCCTCCTGTTTACATCTCTTCACCTTTGAGATTAAAGGCATATGTTGCCACATCCAGTTTTTCCTTGCTGGTATTGGGGACTGAATTTAGGTTCTCATGGTTCTACTTTTCCTCATGGAACCCAAACCCTAACACAATATCAGTGACTTGTAGGCCTTCTAATTTGTCAAAATGTATTATTTTTTAAAGGTAAATTATATGGACTGTATTTCTCAGACCAAATGATCAGACAAAATTGATTTTTCCCTTTGTTCTTTTTAATTATTCAAAATAATTACATTAAAACAAACTGATTAATGCAGTATGTTATATTTCTACTGTATTGAATAGTTTATTAAGCAAATTGTTACATGTAATCTTACACAACTATGACAGACTCCTATGAAATAGTTACTGCCTATTTCACAGCTCAGAGAACTGAAAATTTGTTGCTCATGACTTGCATATTTCTTATTCAAACAAAGCTACTTAGGTCTGGATCTTCTGACTCTCCAAGGCATTGGTGCATGCCTATAACTCCTACACTCAGGAGGCTGAGGCAAGATGATCTGGAGTTCAGGACTAGCACAGGCTACATGGAGAGGTTTCACACAAATAACAAAAATATCCATGAAAACATTATAGCATGTAAAATTTTCTTAAAACTAATGTAAGAAACTACCTCCTCGAAAATGCCCTAAAATGGCTAGATAGTCTTCTATTTAAATTAATACTGGGATGATTTAAGATATGCTGCCAAGGGAGAACACTGAGCTGTTTGTATAATTAAAGAGAATGATAAGGCAATGGGGGGCCTTCACTATTTATGCCTTTGAAAATCAAATGTTCTTAAAGAACCCTACAGTTAAACAGGTGCTGAGTTTTGCTTAAGGTTATTGTGTCTGAACTTAACAATTATCTAAAGTGTCTCTTCTGAAATAAGACACCTCTTAGATCATCCTAACATTTCAATAGCTGAAAAGTACGACAGAGTTTATAATATCTCAGGTGACCCACTGGGCATAATGCTGTCTTCTAAACCTATTCATGTGAACAACTTTTCTAGAAAATGCTCCTGTTTTATTCATCAGAAAACGATTCCAGTAAACTGCTAGCCATCCTGTCACTCTTTACWTCAGTTTCCCCAGCTATAAAATGAAGAATGGACTTCACAAAGTTCTTTTCCACTTTCAGTATCTAGTAATTCCTTGAAATTCAACCAATAGGTTTCCTTAAGAGTACCTACCATGAATGTAAGAACGGTCCAGCATTTAGAGCTCCATGTGCCTTAGGTAGAGGCAGTATTAACCTAGTGCCTTTTCAGGTTCTGATATTTAATGAGGAGCACCTGGACCTTAGATTGAGCCAGCCTGTCTACTTCTAAGTCGTACTATACAGAATGGACCCAATGATTTCTTCTTTTATGTTACTGACCCAACAATTTGGCTCACTTATATAGAGTTAGGATAAAGGGTGATGAATAAATGTCTGGGAAGTAAAAGCTGGCTGAACATGTCAGTTGCAAAGGTGTTTTTAAAATGAGTTCTTTTAAGGTAGAGATTGTTACATTTAAAATGTTTTTGACAGTTATTAGCCATTTGCCATTCTTTTGGGGAAATATTGGCTGGGTAAAGGTTTTGCTATTTCGTTTAGATGCCACATTCCACACAGAAGCAATGTGGGTTGATATTAAAAGATCTAATAAGAGCAAAAGCAGATCCCACTTCTTCTTGCTTATGTACTAGCTACCTGTTATTTACCTTAAAAATAGATATATCTTGCTTCTCTGTAATTTTCTTGACTTCAATACTCATGCTTAATATTGTTAGCCTTGTGGTGCTAAGGCCTTCCCTTCTTTCAAAAGATTTCACATTCACTTCAATTATATGGTGATTACTGCCATAGTAAATTCTTTTCATGGGTGGTTTATATTTTTAAAAAAGGTTTATAAGTAGAATTTTTATTTTGACGTTAGTTAGTATTCTCTCTCTCTTGGAATATGTATTTAACTTTCTGGTTGTTTGTGCAATATTTGTTGCCAACAGTATTTCTTTCCAATTATATGGTAGTCATTAGTAATGTTAGAAATATGTTTTTAAAGTAAATGTATCTTTTAAAATATTTTGTATCCTGAACCCCACTTGTATAGCTGAAAGTAATCTTGCAGGTTCATTAGTTCTTTTCTCTTTGACTTTTAAGTCTTTTATGAGGGAAAAAGTGAAAATAAAAATCTCGACTCAAAGCAGCTGGAGCTGTCAGGGCTCGCTCACACAGGTGAGCTGCATTGAGCTGATTAGTTGTTAAGTGCTTGCAGCTGTTAGGGTCCCTTGAGGCAATTATAGAAGACTCCACCAGCAACTGGCAAAGATGGGAAACTGGAAAATGAGGAGTATAAAAAACACATAAAGAATAAAACACTGGAAACTATCCCAGAAGTAAATGATGTGAAAACAATGGCAAAAATAACAATAAAAACAAAAACAATGAAACAAGTTCCTTCTTGAAAACACAGATGAATAATAGTGATAACGCTTTCAGTAGATTAACCGAGAGAAAAAGAGAAAGGGTGCAATTATTTATAGCTAGAATTAATACACAATAGTTCTACAATCATTATAAAAATCAAAAGGCACTATGAGAAGTACCACAAACAAATTTAGATAAAACAAATAAAAACAGACGAAGTAGGAGAAAGTCCTAGAAAATAAAAACTACTAAAACATAACAATGAACAATTAGAAAATTATACTAAAAATGTAATAAGAGATAGGTGATAAAATAACATGCATTTTAAAAACTCAGATTCAAATGATTTCAACTGAATGCTCTACAAATAATTAAAGAAATAATAACATTCTTAACCTATAATATCAAACAGGAGGAACATTTTTCAAACTCTGTGAAAGCTGTATCAATAATTGATACCACAGCCAAAGACGTGAAGAAAGAAGACCAGTTTCCTTGTTGGGATGCAGGTTAAAAAAATACCTTCTCAAAAATACACTAAAATAAGTACATCATCATTTAAAATGAATTGTTTACAGTAGACATGTGTTATTTGAGGAATTCAATAGAATATTGTATTAAGATATGAAAATAAGTCAATGTAAAATCTCATATGAGAATAAAAGAAAACTTCATGATTGTATGAAAAGTCATGCAAAAAGTGTTTAACTACTCTTTCAAGTTTTGTAAGTAATTGCACTCAAGAATCAATTTGTAGATAGAACTCCTTCAACCCGAAACAGATGGTCTATGAAATATAATTCTTACTAGTGGAAGAATGAAGGCATCGGCCATAATGACTTATCACCAGCATATTATCCAGGCAGGGAAAGTATACCAGAAATTCCGACTTTAAGTAATTCATCTCAATTAAACACAGTGCAAACTAATTATGTGCTCATGGCTTGGAAAACTTAAAACTGTTAATATGGCATGCTTAAGAAATCAATCACATACATAATGTTTTCTGAATATTTGAGTTTTGCAGAAATTGATATGCTGTTGCTAAAGTTAATGTGTAAATGCAAGCTATGATGTAGCCATACAGGCATAAAATATACTCAGCATCATTACTCATTTAGGGAAATGTTAATTGCAACTATAATGTGATACTATAATATCTCATTCCCATCAAGATGATCAAAATAAACAAGATGGACAAAAACAAGTGTTGACAAAGACTTCAAGAAATTGGAATCTATGTATGTTAAATGTAATGTTATGTGTAATAAAAATAGTGCAGCCATTTTGAAAACTAATTTGTTGAAAACTAGTTGTTCTTGCTACCTTGCAACTTTATCCAAGAGAAGTCACAGATATATTAACAAGAGTAACTTATACATAAATATTCTCATTTTTTCACAATGGCTGAAAATTAGAAACTCATCTATCCAATTACTAATGACTTGTGAAATAGATGTAACATATCCATGTAATAAAGTGTTTTTTAGCCATAAAAAAGCAATATATTGGCATCTAAAGGAAGTGACTCTTCCAAACTCAAAGACCAGCAATATCCACGTACAAATCAGAAAAGCAAACAACAAATAAAGAAAAGTTCAAGTAAATGTGTGTGTGTGTGTTTGTGTGTGTGTGTGTGTGAATGAAAAACCTCTCACTAAATTACAAGTATGTTATTTCCAGAAAATTATTAAAAGGATGTGTTGGCATAATTTAGTAGAATGTATTCTGTGGATGTCAATGCAGTTTAAAAAATAGATCAAATTAAAAGACTGAACGAAAAAGGGAGTTCTCAGTAGATGCAGAAAATGCATCCAACAAACTCAAAATCTCTGACAAAGACCCCCAAAGAACAAGAGAAGGAAATATGTCATCATAAAGGAAATGTAAGGAAATGTACAGTCAATATTATCCTAATGGGGAAGAAGGTTTTCCTTTAAGATAGGAACAAATTCAGGGTACCTATTTTATCATCCCTATTTTACACAATACCAGAATTCTTAGTCAGGATCATGGCAAAATAAATTTAAACTATTTAAATTGAAAAGTAAAACATTATATTTGTTATGGTTTATTCTTATTAATGCAATCCCTCTCAAAATTCTAATGTTCTTTTTTTTCCCTTCCCCCCTCTAATGTTCTTTTTAGGACAGTATTTTTTTCAGTGTACATACACTTTGTCATCTTCAAAATTTCATCTGTTGATGGACAATTTGGTTTCATATTTGACTAATTGTGTACAGTGCTGAATAAGTGAGGAAGTGCAGATGTTGAGAAACAATTACTTGAAAATAGTCATACATATAATATATACATATATGCATATATCTGTAAGAACTAATGAACATATATTGTAAACTTGAAGGATACAAAACCAACATATGGAAACAGCTTTTCATATGTCTATGACAAACGTTTTGTGAACTAAATCCTGAAACCATTTCCGTTTAATATAACTACAGAGCCAAAAATGTGCTTTATATGTGGAGTCCCAGAACTTAGAAAAGATGAGGAACAACTGAAAATGAATTAAAAATAAATGGCACATTTACAAAATTGATTATTATCGGCTATCAAAATCAATGACATCATGAATTTTGCAGGCAAATGGATAGAACTAGAAAAAAATCATCCTGAGTGAAGTAACCCAGACCCAGAAAGACAAACATGATATGTACTCACTTATAAGTGGATATTAATGATAAAGTACAGGATAACCATGCTACAATTCACAGATCCAAAGAAGCTAATAACAGGGAGGGCCCAAGGGGAGGTGTGTGAATCTCACTCAGAAAGTAAAATATAAAATAAACTTCAGAGGTGGATGGAGGGATGGAAACAAGGGAGTTCAGATGTAGGAAGAGGAGGTGGTGGTGAAAGAGGGCTGGGAGAGAGAACAGAAATCAGTGGGCAGGCATCTCTGGGACTAGCTGTAGACCTTGGACAGGGGAGGCTCCTGGGAATCTATGGGGATGACCCTAGCTGAGACTCATAGCAATGGGGGATGTTGAGCCTGAAATGGCCATCTCCTGTAACCAGGCAAGACTTCCAGTGGAGGGATTGGGACACCAAACCCAGCCACAAAATTTTCGACCTACACTTTGTACTGCCTACAAGATATGCAAGAGTAAAGATGAAGTAGAAATTGAGGGGATGGCCAACCAAAGACTGATCCAGCTTGAAGCCTATGTCATAAGAGGAAGCCCACCCTTGACACTGTTAAATGATATTTTACCACACCTGCAGATAGGAGCCTAGCATAACTGTCATCAGAGAGGCTTCACCCATCAACTGATCGAAACTGATGCAGACCCATGGCCAAGTATCAGGCAGAGCTTGGGGAAACCTGCACAAATGTGTGTGGGGGGTGCTTTTGTAGGAACCAGAGAGGTCAAGGACTCCACAAGAAAACCTATAGAACCAACTAACCCAACCCATAGTCACTCACAGAGACTGAACCACCGTCCAGGGAGCATGCCTAGGACTGATATAGACCCCTGCACATATGTTACAGTTGTGTAGCTTCATCTCTGTGGGGACCTCCTGACACCAGGAGCAGGGGCTGACTCTGACTCTGTTGCCTGCCTTTTGGACCTTTACCCTGAAATTAGACTGCCTCTTTTAGCATAGATTGGAGAAGATGTACTTACTACTACTGCAACTTGATAGGCCAATCCATAGGAGGCCTCTCCATTTCTGAATATAAAGGGAGGAGAAATGGATTGTGGGGAGGAGAAATGCAGGGTCCCTGAAGCTTAGAGTAGAGGAAGGAGGGGAAACTTCGGTTGGGATGTAAATTAAGTAATTTAAAATGCTACAGTTTAAGAAGTGCTGTAAGTTCAAGGCCAGACTTAGCTATGTAGTAAGTTCCAGCATAGCCTAGACTACCAAGTGAGACCTTATCTGGAACAAAAAGCTATAAAAATATTTAGAACAAAAGAGTTCTATAATAAAAATGATAAAACATTTTGGGAAAATTAAAATTGAAGATGATAGCAACAAATTGAAACTATCTTGTGAACATGGATTATTAGAATTAATATCACCAAAATGTCTATATGGTTTGGAAGACATTAGATGAAAGAATATGTATAAGGAAAGAAGAATATTATAATAGGATTTTAAAGTTATTCACATACATTCAAGAATAAAAATACACTTACCAGTCACTAGTAAGGATTGGATGTTTTAAAGAATAAGTAGAGTGATATCAATGTGTATTAAGCTTCAATTGGGTAGAATAAGTCCTGATACCCTTTTATGTAATTCCCAGCTTAAGTATCAATAATGAACGACAGACAAAAGAATAGGAGAGACCTTGAATATTGTGCTCCAAACAAATGAAAAATATTTAAGGTGAAAAGTATGGAAATTACTCTGATGTGATGCACAAATATCATGACAGCACATTGTATGCCCTAAACATTTCCAGTTACATGCATTGAAAGCAGAGCAAACCATCCAAGAGGATAAAAGTAAAATTTATTTTTCACAGAAATAGGAAAATATTAATAAAGGGATATAAAACCACTTTATCATGGCCAAAACTAACCAAAAGCAGTGGTTACAGTAAAATAGGCTTAATATACTTTAGTTATTTTCTCCTGGTTTGGGGGAACCTTAATTTGGTAAAAATTTTATGTGAGAATCATTGTTAATATTGTGTGACCACCTATATAGAATTTTCTAGTGTGCATAGAGACTCACAGTCTGTAAATCAAATTTCAAATTATTTGTGATTCTGCGCCTTTTAAAATGTTTTATTTTTTGTGCTCTTTTAAGTTTTAGCAATACACATTTATACACACACATCTATATATATTTATTTGTACATATAAATGTATTATATATTATACATAAATACATATTTGTAAAAGTTGAAAAATAAATAACTTTTTCTCAAAAAATATTCCATTCTACCTTCACTCACAGTTGAGTAGGAAAGATATACATACATGAATAGACTAAAGTTGTACATGTGTGTTTGTGTAGCCTGAGCCCCTTGTGAGCATAAATTGAGGTGGTTATACTTACTACTCATTGTAAAGCCCAGGCCAAGGGCAAGTGTCTTGCTTCCTCTGCTGAACTTGGTGCCAACATTAGAGTGCAAGTACCAGATTAATTTTTCTTCATCTCACATGTATGGAATTTGGGCTCACAGACCCTTCTGTAATACTGTGTTCATTCAGCCTTTCCTCATTAGCAATGTGGGATATGAAGCCTGAATTAGTCATCTCCTGTAACCAGGTTAGACTTTCGGTGGAGGTGCTGGGACACCAACCTAGACACAAAACCTTTGACATACAACTTGTCCTGAATGCAAGATGTGCTGGGCTTAAAGGTAGTACAGAAATTGTGCCATGAGAGGGAGCTCACCCCTGACACTGCCTGGAGGTCCAAGAACCAGAAACTGGATAGCCTGAGATCCATGATAGAATCAAACACTAATGGGGGGAAATGTCAATGAATTAATTCCTAATGATATTCCTCTACATTCATAAATTGGTGTCTAGCCCATTGTCATCAGAGAGACTTCATCCATCAATGGATGGAAACAGATGCAGAGACTCACACCAAGCATTAGGCAGAACTTTGGAGAAGCCTGTGGAAGAATTGGGGATAGAATTGAGCAAGCCACAAGAAAACCTGCAAAACCAACCAACCTAGGTTCATAGGAGCTCACAGAAACTGAACTGACAACCAGGGAGCTTGCATGGAACTGACTTAGGTCTTCTGCATTTTTGTTATTGTTGTATTGCTCGGTCTGTTTGTGGAACTCCTAACAGGGAGCAGGGACTCTTTTGCCTATTTTTGTGACTATTTTCCTCCTACTGGGTTGCCTTGTCCAAACTTAATATGAGGTACATGCTTAGTCTTATTGTAACTTGTTTTGCTACGTTTGGTTGATATCCCTGGGAGTTTGCTCTTTTCTGAAGGGAAATGAAGAAGGACTGGATCTGTGGGAGATAGAATAGGGGTAGGGACTGGGAGGAGTGGAGGAAGGGAAATTGCAGTTGGAATGCAATATTTGAGAGCCAAATAAATAAGTAAATTAAAAGAATCGCCATGAAAGAGCACAAAATAATGGTATTTTTGCAAAACAGTTCTCTCTCTGTCAATTATCAGGAATTAAACACAAGTCTACTCTGATTTCCAACATGTAGCTACTAGTTAAATAAATAGTTTGGCCTGTGTATGACCTCCCTTAATGAAATTAAAATGCAGTTTTTGTGTTGGTGCTAAATTTTGAATTTTGACATTTTTTCTTGCCTCTTTCGAAGAAAGATCTATATATTGTATATATATATACACACATATATGTGTGTGTGTGTGTGTGTATGTGTGTATATATGTGTGTGTTGTTTCTATGACAACACTAT
>BDUI01004108.1:33955-49766 GCA_002335545.1 Apodemus speciosus
TTAATGTCTTCCCTAACATAATAATTAAAGTACAACTCAGAAATGTTATTTAATTTTCGGTTAAAATAATTTCTTGTCAATTAATGGAGTAATTGTATGTAAATTATCAGATAGTTTTCAAGTGATCTTTGTATCCCTTCAGTATTAAATATTATTCAAGCTACACAGGTAAATGGCAAACAATACTTGGCAACTATCTACATCTTAAAACTTTAATTACTATTTCTTTCAGCAGCAAAATATAAATAAAGCAAATGATTCAAGTTTTGCCATAATTGCTTGATATATATTTATAGTGTAACCAATCTTCATAGTTAAGAGTGAAATACTTTTATTGTTGTTACATGAACTATATCCATCTCTTTTTTGGCCTTAGTTAATTGGTAAAACATAGATGTGAAGTGAATTAACAATGTTGTAACTGGAGACTTAACTTCCTGGCATTAATTATCACTGATGTCACCTCTTATCAAATAATATTTATTAAGTAACTTATTTGAGGAGCAAGGTTATTATGTCATATTCCTACAGGTCGCAGATGACATTATATAGAATTCTTGTAAACATTTAAGTTACTTTAATAACAAAACAAAGCAATGCTTTTTGGTAAGGACATTTTAAAGAAATGTTCTTTATTTTGTTAAAAAGTAAAGAAAATAGATGCTTACATGTAAATGTCTTAAAACGTGGATGTTGCCCCATTAAAGGTAATGGTTGATGGCTGGATACCAATGGGAATGATCACAGCTCCCTTCAGTAAAAGAAATATGACTGGTAGCATTTTCACTGAGGTGACTGGCAACATTTTCCAGTCTAGGTGGCATGGAGACGTTGCACCTATAACAGCCATTGGGAGGATGAAAGGGAGAACTCATTGCTTCTTGGGCAATGTGGTTTGGATGGAAAAAGTTTCCAGGATTCTGTAATCCATATAGCATTTGATGGGCATAATGAGATGCTTGTAGACACTGCACACTGCAGTCTCACACTGGTACCCTACCTTCACTGTGATGGACGGGACACTGCACACTGCAGTCTTCATGTAAGCCACTGTTTGGATTGATGATGCCACTAGAGGATACCACAGGTACTTCCATCATGAGTTGGGGTAAAGACTGAGGACCATTGAAGCTTGGTAGGCTTTCAGGAGTAGGTAACACAAAAGGTTGTGGTCGCCAATAATTACTTGGAAAGATTCTGTAGCAGAAGGGTATGTTGACACTATGCAGGTATGCCTCTGGATAGGTCATCCGGAAGGAGCTTGGAGGTATGTAAACCATAGGTGGAGAACAAGATGGAGAAAGTAAAGAGTTCAAAGGGGAGGGAGCTCCTCCACTAGAGGTCACTGGAGATGAGCCACCACTTCCACCTGTGGAATAAGTCCGGCAGAGAACAATGAACCTGATTTTCCTGCTGAACCAGTAATCTTATCTATTGCCATTTCTGTTCTATTTTTGGAGTGGTTTTCTTTGCAAGTTTATAGTTTTTTCAGCTTGTGCAAAGATATTTTTATTTCTCTGAATGACTCAGAATGTGGTATCTCTACTACTGGAAGTACTGCTGTTGTGATTACTACTGTGTATCACACACTGAACATTTACTATATTTTATATTTTGCCCAAGAATTAATCATTTAGTTAATGATATATTAAAAATAAAAACTAATGTTTTAATTTTTTAAACTGAACAAGATAATTTATTGTTTGGGAATTTACAGATTGTTTCAGCATAAAAATCAAGTAAGTATGAAAATAATTTTATTGGTGAAGAACATATTGAAAATCAATAATTTTTTCTTACTTGAAAATAAGAAATGGGGAAATTTCTATGGTTCTTTCTATCAAGAATTGAAAAGTGTTTGAAGCTAAGAAACATCAAGGTGAGAAGGAAAGTATTTACTCAATGGCATCCGAAATCTTTTATTGTTTAACATAGTAGTTTTCAACCTGTGGTGTATGCCATTGTTGGGGGTCACATATCAGAGATCATGCATATCAGATGTTTATATTACAATTCATAACAGTAGCAAAATTAAAGATGAGATAATTGTAGCAAACAAATGATTTTATGGTTTGTGTCCCTACAACCTGAGGAACTGTATTAAAGTATTGCAGTATTAGGAAGCTTGAGAAACACTGGTTTAACAGATAATAAAATTATTATATGGTACAGGAAAATCTACATTCTGAACTTAAGTTTTTTATAAATGTTCAGTCAATTATGTTTGAATATACTTAATGAAGTTGTAAAATTTTATTGATAATTTTGTTATTTTTCTTGTGTATATTTGTACATATGCCCTAACATTTTAGCAGCAGAATGACAAATATCTGTAATAAAGCAATAAAAAGTTATTTTAAGAACTAGTACTCATCTCCGATTTGAGTGAGCTTTACACTCTGTAAATGATGAAGTTAATGGTATTTAAAGTGATCAATTAATAGTCATTTATGTCCTTGTGGAAATTAGGTTATTTAATATTTTAAAATATGTTGCCTGATGCTGTCTGTTGAACTGATTTAGCAAAGCAACTGTTCATAGTTTTTATGCAACTCAATAAAGTACATCATTTCAACAAATAATTATACTTAATTTCTATACATTACAATTACTTGTTATAGTATCATGTGAAACTTTAGTGTAATGTTGATGTCTTGCTCCATAAATGCAATATTAAATAAATGTCCATAGACAAGAAACTTTAGTGGAGTAAAAATGAATTGAGACAGTTTTATGTCGTTTACAAATAAAATATTCTATTTATAGTTAACTATTTGAGTAAAAAAATTGCAGATTATACTAGACCACATGTATGATGATGACACTTTCATCAGGCAATGTACTGGTTGAGAAAAACACATTACAAATATTTTTAAATACCTGTGACAATTAAATTGGTTGTGATTCAGAAAAGCACATACTGTATGGTTTCACTCATATGGGAAATATAAAAGATGATCTTATGACAACTGAGAACATAATAATGACTATCAAATACTGAGGGAAATGGAGGTCAAATGGGAATGAGCAAATATCCAATCAGAATGTTCTGAGTTATAATTAGAGACTAGCAAGAAGTTCCCATGTGCTATAGCACAGTAGGGAATATAGTATAGTTAACAATAGCATATTGTGCTTTTGGAAACACTGCAATGGATCTTGAAGGTTTTCACCTTATAAAGGTGACAACTGCTTAAAGAGATAAATGATTCAATGTGTCTAAACATTTTAATGGATATGTGAATAAAAATATCACATGGAACCCCACTAAAATACCCAATTTTAATGCATAAATTAAAAAGCATTTAAAAAATTTAAAAGTAGACAAATTGAACCACATTCATGTCAGATTTAGCCCATTTTGTATTTTTGCATGTTGAGAATCATTTCTTGGCTTATTAATTATAGTTTCTTAATTGTGATTTTGTTTGTAGTATTCATCTTTCACTTTCAGTTTCCCTCCAAGTAGTAATGTGCCACATTCTGTATATGAATTTGTAGCATTATACTTGCATTTATTTCCTCCTAGATCCTCTACCCTGCTTATCATATATTTTACCTTACATGCTATAAATTTCACAATATGTTGCTACCATGTATTATATGTTCAATGAATTTTTAAAGAATTTGAAAATAAGAGCAACACATACATGAAAATAACCCAGATTCTTCATAAAAAGGAATGAGATTCTTCATAAAAAGGAATGAGATAACCAATATATCTACCTGTAACATAACTTCACTATCTCCCTTAAGTTTCAGTTTGTGCTTGTCTTTGCTTTTTACTTTCCCACATAATAAATACATATTGCTGGTGAACACACATTTTTTCTGGCATATAATTATCCCCTTGAGTAGAATTTGGTATAAGAGTTATGCTCCAATATGTAAAAGTAAAACAAAAAGTTAAAAGGTTTTCTTACTTTGTGTGTCTGCAACAAAAGTTTTAAAATCCATAGTGAAAGAAGGCCTCCATGGGTAGGTCTCTAAAAACCCATCCAATACACCCCTAAAAAGAGATATTTATTTTTTAGTAACCACAGAAAACACTTTGTGGATATAACAATTCATATAAACATGTTATACTTTATGAGTGATCATCTGAAATATTAGTTAGGGTCTCATAAATGTAGGTAAAATCCACACTAGTAGTTAGGGTCTGAGTACCTTTCTGTAAGCCCCACAAGTCTATACTACACAGCATCTTAACACTGGGTAGAAGGGATAGTAGAAGAAGGCATGGTTTGGGATCCAAAACCTGGGGTTATTTTCCTACCTGTCAAAGTGTAAGTCTCTGAGTCTTTGATTCACAGGTACCCTATCTTTAATACTCATAAAAGAGCTACATACTCTGATTGCAATTCTATTTACCTATTATTTTTAGTAGTTATTAAAGGGGCAGCATAAAAATTAAATTTGATTGCAATGTTACTTACCTGTTTCTCCCAGGGTCTCTAAATCCTTTGGCAAAGGGATTCCTGTCTATTTTCAGTTTGGTAATCTATGAATTCAAAAGAATGACAAAGAGCAAAATGCATCCTATGTCCTTAGCAGCAATGCTACCACTATAATAGGGTACTTTAAATAAATGTGAGCACATAGATAGGTCAAAATTAAGACACATTTCTCCTTTGTCTACTGGTCCCTTTTGCCTTGAGTTCCTGTTTAATACAAGAACCACATAACTTTCTATCAATTATGACTGGAAAATAAAATAAAACCATGATATTTTCTCCATTTTTTAAAATGTAACCCATACAATGCAGTTGCTTCTATCCCAGTATACCAGTGGTGCCACTCCCACTTACTGGAGTTTAGACAGCTTTACCTGCTGGTTTTGGTAAGCTGTCACGGTAGTGAATTCAGTTTCTTTAAAGGAGAATGTTTTAACTCCTTCAGTAGGAAAGGACTGAATCAGGGACAGGTCAATCCTGCTGTCCTGCTCCATCACGTGAACACGGGGTTTGTACTTGTGCATGGACTGCAGAATGATCTGAGGAAGAAATGGTTAAATGCCATCGTAAACACCTACTTTTCCCCAACACCATCCCCAGTTTATAACAACAACCGCCAGTGAAGACACACTAAAAAAAACTAGATATAGGTATGCCAGGAAGAACTTTGGCCCCCCAACAGAGCCCCTCCTGGCTGAAAGCTTTCCAGAGGAAGGCACAACAGTGACACTGACCCTATGGAGCAAATTCCATATCTAGCTTTTCCTGCTTCCAAATTTGGATGACCACGTGATATGGAAGTGTCGTGAGAACCCAGTCAACTGATATGATCTCTTTGGGCAGTAACTGATGTTCTAAGATATTGCCAGAAACCTGATATTCCACACCTCCTAATCCTGGTCTAGATTGACAGGGCCCAAGAAGGAGTGTACCTAGGGAGAAAGCCCAGGATCTAGGAAACCTCTGGCTTCTGTAACATCATCAATATTGGATCCGTATCAGTGTCACAGAAGCCAGAGATCTGGAACCAGAGCAATGATAATGTGAAAGTGTTGATGTGTGGACAGGAATAAATTGTTGATACACTTTATCAAACATCTCAGCTTCAAAAATGAGATGTTTGCTATGCTTTGTTTTTTTGTTTTCATTGTTGATGTCTGTTTGCTTGTGTGTTTTATTTGGGGGAGGAAGATTACAAGAACAAAGGGCAAATATGAAGGGACTAGAATATGAGCATGATGTGGGTGGATGATATGACACTCACAAAGGATCAATACAAAATTTTAAAAAATTTCCAGAAAATCTGAAAATAAGCAGGAGCTGATGCCAGCGGCAGCAGGCTATGGCAACTTCCAGCCTGGCTTCTCATTTGCTCCCCTGCATACCCCAACATATCAAAGGTACCCATGTAACAAATGTGTGGACTCTAAGGAAGACAGAAGCCCACAGTGCTACCTAGGAAGCCAGACATCCCTGTGAAGTGTTCCCTCCCATTCTCCAGRGCAGGATACACTCTCTCTAGCTTAAACTGCTCTCTTCTTTGGGGTCTTTGGGCTCTTAAACTACCTGCAGTCAGTCCTTCTGGAGTCCATCACTCAGATTAGAGGAGCCCTTTGTGGTCTATGACTTACAGATCCAAGAGCTTTGCTCCCAAAAATTCAACACTTAAAAAGAAGACTGACCTCTTGAGGACTCCCTCTGGCCAGGATCCTTGGCACTTACCTCCTTTAGGAGAAACATTGTGCTCACTTACATGGCCCTTGTCATCCATCTCATTATTGGTGAGTTTCACACGATCAAAAGAGATGATTTGACGCATCCAGTTTTCTCCGGAGCAAGGGGAGTCCGGGTGGATATAGAATCTGGGAGTGATGCAGGAATGGTCAGTATTTCCAGCTACCATCCACTGTGAGCTGTGATACACATACCTGAGGGAATAAAACATGAGTGAAATATGGCTTTAGGCTTAGGCAGCAGAAAGCAGAAGGATGGGAGGACTTCAGAGTTCTCCACTTAAGAGCCTTTCCAAAGGTTAAAACGCCTATCCCAAAAGCTAGTAAACAAACAGTTCTAACTTCATTTTCAAAGAGTGTTCTAGGGCAACACACTAACAAATGAATGAACGAACAAACGAACAGTAAATATGCATATTCCATCAAAATGCAATGAAATGTCCGGGCGAGTAAAAATGGCGTAGGATATTTGAGTCCGGCATTYCTTCAGAGAAACTGAAGCAGGAATCAATTATTTTTCCCACTGTAGCAATGCCTAAAAAAAACCATGAATGACAAGAGAGCAAGAAGCAAGCGTGAAGAATGAAACAGAGGGAGAATCACTATGTCTGCCCTGCCCACGCTTAATCGTTTTTTAGTCAAAGTCCGTTTATTTATTTATTTATTTATTTATTTATTTATTTATTTATTTATTTATTTTTTGCTACGAACCTCTTTGTCAATTAAACTTCACAGCAGAAAATTCTAAAGGAACTCCGCCCCGCGCATCCTGCAGGCTGAGTTCTCTAAGCTGTTTTCTATCTCAGACTGTTTCGCTCAGCATTCCCCCCACCCAAACCAGCGCCAGTAAAACGCGAAAACCAAGCAGTGCTTTAGTTTCCAGGCTGAGGAAGTTCCAGCTTGCTGATGAGTTGCACTTTCTTGCCTTGGGAAGCAGCCTTGAAGCTAAATAGGCTCCCCCGCTAGGGCCAGGCACCACAGGAGCCCAAGGTTGACTGCACACAGCTTACTTTGGGCTGTTTTCACATTACCCTCCCCTTCACTTGCAGAGTTCCCAGTCAAAAAAAAAAAAAAAAAAAAAAAGGTTTGGGCATCGTGGCAGCTTTTTGAGAACCTGACCAGATTACAGCCTGTTCTCAGAAGCCAGGTTCCACTGAGTCTCTGGCATTTCTCCCGATTTTTTTTAAAACTGCTTGCCTCCAGAATGCCAGAGTACCAATGAACCGCAGTTTACATTTCTAAGGCACAAAGAGTAGGTAGGCAGAAGGTACAATACAGAGCCATTTAACATCAACTTCCAGGAGGAGAGGACAGAAAAGAGGAGCGCTTCCTTCACTCTGAACCCAGATTCAAATGAGAAAATTCAGCTATCAAAGGCCAAGGATAAGCAATCCTCTCTCCTCACTATGTATACTTAAAAAAAAAAAATCCTGCTGTCAGGTGTCAAGCTGCAAGACCAACTGAATCCGTGCCCTCAGCCCATTAACTATGTAAACTGGAGTATCTCCATATCTACCAAGTTACCTATAGCGTTTGGAATCCACTGGTACCACATCCAAAATCACATAGTACTGCTTCGCAGGGTCCATCCCTTTCACCTTGATCCGAACAGAAGGAAACATACGTCTGTGGGGGAAAAAAATAGGTGTTTGGCTAGAAACTAGTACCTGAGGTGGGCTGTATTAGAGTTGTTGTGAAGGAAGATGAGTTTTGGACAAAGAAAGTCAGTACCCTTCCCTTTCCAAGATGGGCTCAAGGAATGGCATTTGTTATGTAAGAAAATGATGGTTGTTTTAACAAGTCTAAGATTTCTTAGTGTTGCAGAATATCTTTATGAAAAGTCTTTATCCATTAACCTCCCACATGATATTAAAATTATAAGAAAGAAAGTAGAACAGGAGAAGTTTCGTTTCTTTCCTGTATTTAGAAGAAGGGTATGTCAGGTAGGTTTGTTAAATGGTTGAAATTAGGAAGGTTAGGAGGCTGCCCCACACCAAAGGGTTAGTTAGCTTGTGTAAAAGCTGACTTCCCAATGGAGTGAGCCAGGGATGGTATGCTGGAGGATGGTGGATGGAGTATTATTTGCTAGGCTTGCCCTGAGAGGCTGGCCACAACAGTAAGAAGTTAGAGGGACATCTGGCACTTGCCTGCCTACACAGGTCTGGATATTTGCATACAGTGCACAGGCAGGAATTGGAAGAGTAAGTCCTTGGAGTAAGGATGTATCAGAAAAAAGGAGTAGACCATTTAATGTAGCTAGGTACTTCGCAGATTGAGTAGTTTGTGGCTTTCTAACATCTGCCAAGGAATGGGAAGGGGGAGGAGCTTCACATTACAAAAACTGGATTCTGCTCCTTAAGTGCCTACTGTGTGATCCAGGGATGTCACTGGCCCAGCTGAACGAACCTGCCCGCCTTGGTAATGATCATCTCAGTGCCAATGTCGTGGAATCTCTTCCATAGGTCAGATCCCTGAAGCTCCACTTGGATAATACTTTCTTCTCGCAGACTTTTCTGGCTGTTGCTCTCGTGGTCAGAGCAGGAGAAAACAGTTTTTGAAGATTCTGCCTTGAGTCGCTTTTCTGCTAGACAGGGGATTTGAAAGTTTGGGAAGCTGCACACATCCTTTTCTTAGGAAACTATCTTTGAACTGATAGATCCTGTCTGCCTGTCTCCCTGTCTCCCTGTGTCCCCTCCCCACCCAACTTCCCAGGAAGTCTGATGTATAAGTTCCCCCCACAAAATCCTTTGTGAATTCTTAATGAAAAGAGGTGGTCCCGACTTGCAACCATGAAAGGTGGGACACTAAAAATTCTCTCTACCCCAACCTACCATAAACTGAACCTGAAGATAGATTTTCTTGAGCTTTTGTGGGACACCCTGCTTCTTACTGAGAAGAACAACCAAATTTGGCTCTTAGGATTTTGTAAGAGGTGTATGATTCACTCCTCTAAAACCAAGTGGGACCCTCCTTTTCTTTGAAAACAAACCATAGCACTTCTAGTGAAATTCAGACTCTCTGAAATTTGTCCTAAAGTCAGATGGCTGTTGTGTTCCACGATCCATAAGCGGAATTGTTGGAGCCGGTTGTGGCAGAATATCCTTGCCGCCTCTGCGCAAAGAACAGGCTGAGAAGATCCAATCCAGCCAGTGCGCTCAAGAGAGTAGCGCTCAGGGTACCGGGGCTGCTTGAGTGTACTTACCCGGCTGCAGACTGTCCCCAGAAGGGCTCCTCAGTATCTCCTCCCCTTCCTCTAGGAACCGCTCCTCCTGCAGCTCTGGCTGCATCTCCTCTCTTGGGTCTTGAGCTTTTCTTTTGCTGGGTCTCCCCATCAAGGCCTCCACGGAGAAGGCGTGCGCTCGAGAGCTCAGAGCCATCCCTGGAGGGGAAGAAGTGAATGCGTGCTGCAAAGTTTCAACCTGAGCTGGGCTGGGGAGGGAGGGGGAGAGGGAGGGCGCAGATGAGAGGCTCGGGAGGAAAAGCTCACAGAACAAGTTTTAAATCTGAAAATGAACTTTTGGATCCGCACTCGACAACAGAAAAATCTCCCCCTCTGTTATATATGAATATATTTTTATTTAAATAGACAAAATAAAAGAGAAGTAAGATTAAACGAGTTGAAATCCTATGAAGTGTAGTCTCCCTTTCTTTTTCGTTCTCCTCCCTCTCAGTGGGCACATGTATACCATCAGTCCTCAAATCCTTGATTCTGGGACCTGCCAGAAGTCAGCGACTAGCAAATGCTGGGATTTTAGGGACCGGACCTGCCACCAAAGATGGTTCACGCCACAGTGATTGGGAGATACTGTTGTATTCAACTGAGTGAATGCCCAGTCGGTCACAACCTCCACTGTTTATTTTAGAAGCTGTTGAAAGTAAGAAAAGCCTGTGAGTGACACTTCAGAGTCTGATAGGGAGGAGAGGCAGGGTGCTTGGAACAGGGCTCCAGATAGGCAGGAGGGAAGACACAAGGTTAGTGTTTTACATTAAAATTTAAAACTCTAAGACACGTGAAATAATTGCACAGGAGGGGCCACTTTTCCAAGAAAGAGCAAATATTACTTAACCAGACTCAAATAAATGGATCTAGGATTTTTTCCCTCTCCAGTAACGTCACTGGAAATCCAGAAGGGAGTGAAAACTTTCAGTGATATGTAGTTATAGCCTTAAATTGGCAATGTAGGTTGCTGCCCATATAACCTTTTTTCTTAAGGGGAAAAAGCCCAAGCAGTGTCGAGAGTATCCCAGGACTACAGTCAAATATTAATACCAATCTGTGACTTCTAGCCCTGCTTCTGCAGGACCTTTACACCCTCTTAAAATTCACACAACCAATCTGAAAACACAACCTAAGGTCTAGAGGAATATCAGCAGCAAGTCAAAGCCTTTGCTCCCAACTATGTGCTGAAAAATTTAAGTGCTGAACCTTTGAGTAATTGGTTTTAGTATCTCCTGGCATACCTTCATGTGTTGGCTATTGCTTGTCCTTAAAATCAACAGTATTCTTTGTGCTCAGAAGAGACTATCACTATCGTTTCCAAGAAATATTGTTGTCTGCAAATGTGAGGCGTGATTGCCTATGTGGTTGCCATTTGGTCACTCACATTTCATCAGAAGTAGGACATCAAGCACTCTTAGACTCTTGAACATTTGCACATTTTAGGAAATGTTTGTCTGTTCTCCTTTGATATATTCAATCAAAGGATATTAAAGTCAATTCAAATCCAGTTACAATAGAATAGAATTTGAATGAACGTACAATATCTCAATACTGGGGTTAAGAACAAAAGACCTTCAGAGCATTTATTTTTCAATTTCAACTGTGTAACTGCAAACCTAGATTTTCCATGAGATGATTGTTACAGTGGTGGTGGGTCATTCAGCCTTGGGGGTGGGGCATCCTCACACAACTGTGAATAGATTAAAGTACTCTAATAATGTTGAATGCCATAGCAAAGGCTTCCATGAAGCTTGAATGCTTTTGAAGGGTATAATCCAATGTAGATATGGGAAGACACTACATTTATCCTAGGGATTCAGAGTAAAGCTGATAAGGTAAGGAGGATTCCAGGGTACAAAGCACTTGGGTTGAAAACATAAACAGGCCTGGATATAATCTTTGCCACAACTAATGGCTATTTCTTTCTTCATCTGCAAAATATTAGTTATTAATTCTTAGTGTATATATATATATATATATATATATATATATATATATATTTGTATCTCAAAGCCACAGTTCAGAAACAGATAAGTCAAGAGTTTATTGGTAAATTTTAGTCTACTAACAACTATATAATGTTTGAATTATTTTCTCTTCCTCTGATAATTTTCCTTCCTTTGAACCCAATTCTTTTTCTTTCTCAAAGGCAGAGCAAGGGAAAGACAGGGGAAACTTTGCTTAGTAGAGATTTTGGAGAGATTTCTATAAGAGTTAGGTAAAGGATGTTTGTGACAATGTCGACTCTAATATTTCATGCTGTCTAGGAAATAGCATATCTTGGAATATAAATTCCTGTATTACAAGAAATGTCTTCCTTAATATTTATTATGTGCAAGTAATTTAGTCATCCAGAAAGTTCTTATTTGTGTAACCTAAACCTTTCCTATTCCTGTTTTAGTAACTATCTGATGACATTACACTGAAAAAAAATGTTCTGCTCCTGCTCAAGTTTGCTGGACCAGTGTGTTAGTAATTCCTGTTACATTGTATTTACAAGAATAAACACTGCAGAAGCTGGTTTGCAACCTGCACAGATGCTCATGTACAGAGTTGCTGTGCCCAGGGATGGGGGGTGGTGCAGGATGCTTTTGGAACAATTCACTATGTTTACCCCATCTATACCCAGAAGTCTCTTTGTAGACTGTAGGTTTAACCCAGGAAAATATATAATCCTTCAAAATAATTTCTCTGTCATGGTGTGGAAGTGAAAAATATAGAAAGAAGATTGGAGACTTAAATATGCAGTAAAAAGCATAGAATTATTATGATTCTACATGAATGTGATATTATTATCTAAAATTATAAAAAAGTAATTTGTACCTCTACCAAATGTAATATATTATTAATAACTACAAACAGGCACATTATTAAAGCTTATGATACAAAGTATGAAAATTGCTTCTAGTGAACTACAAGTATCTGAAAAAAACATATTCTAAAGGGGCTCAGTGTACCAAGAAGGAAAAGTTTCTTGGGTTCTGTAGGACTTACTAAAATGTTGATACCAAACCTATACATGGAGATGTTTCAACTCCTTCATTAAAGGTTAATTATGTCAAATGTATGTGTCATGTGTATATCTGTCTCTTTATTCTCAAACAAATAAAATTAGAATTTGGAGCCTGGCTGAGTACCTATTGTCACCTGACTGAGCATCTATTGTCACCTGACTGAGCACCTATTGTCACCTGACTGAGTACCTACTGTCACTTTTTTGGCAAAAGCACAAGCAACTTCATAATGGAGATTGTTTCCTTCAATTAGAATTCTTTTATGATCTCCCCAATCTTTCATTTAGTACCCCAAAATAAGATGGTTTATGTATATACAACCTTACTGAATGAGAGTCAAATACAAGCTCTTCCTCTTCATGACATTGTTTTTTAAGATCTATAATGAACCCCACAGAATGCACAGCAAAAAACTGCCAGATATGGTCTGCCTTCTCACACTATTTGCCTACCTGAATTTAACATTTCCTGGGCTTGCTACATTTCATGAACTAGAAAATCATCCTTGCTTGCTTATGCAAGTTTCAAATTAATTTGCATTACTTAGGGACAGAAGAAACCCTGAAAAATTATATTCACATTGATAAGATTTCTGGAAGATCAACTTGATATCTAGGGTTTCTTTTCCTCTTTCTTTTACAACAAAAGTAGCTATTGAATCTCTGAGGATTGTAAACCTCTAATACAAACTGGAATCTTAGATGAGTAATCTGAGTTTCTACATGATCTCCCAGGAATATGGTAATAAAAAGGGATAAAGCTGAAACAGTAAGAAGACAGACCTTGGGTTCACATTGCTCTAGTTCAAAGTCTGACTGTACTACTTTCTGATTGGCTTACAAAAGTCTTTTGGTTGGCATTAAACTAAAATTTTCCCTAGGCTTATAAGCTTTTGCATATAATACTATAATCAGAGAACACGTTTCTGTAAAAGAACAGATATATGAGAAGATCAAGCTTAATAATTTGTACAAAACACTTAGCACAATACCTGGATCACAGTTCACACCTGTTTTCAGCATTATAGAGGTAAGGAAAGTTAATTTTTGTATCAGCTATACATCTGTACATCCTTTGAATCCACATCCTAGAGGGAGAAAAGATTCTGGCCAATGCCTAATTTTTGGCTAAATCTCATATTAGATTCAAAAATGTGTTAAATTCATCCATAAATTGAGAACTTTTTAAATAATTAAAATCAATGAATGAAACAAAAATATTGCATTTGGATTTCAATAATCCATGGCAAATATGCTTGGTAGAACATATACTTCGATTTTATTAACTTTGCTTTTGTAATAATATTTTTTGGTATTCCATCAATGCGATGCAAGTACATATTCTCACATAATTAGATGGATTTGTAAATGATAAGCCATTAACATATAACTGTGTTCTTACTCCAGGGATTTGAGGAAACTGCCCTAACAAATATTAAATAAAGTCTCTCAGTGGATCCTTCACTTTCTGTTTTGCATTAATTTGGTATGATCTCTTATGTTCTGTGAATTTATTAATATAACAATTGAGTTAGGCTAGCACATGAGTTATGCATGGCAAACATTGTTAACATTGCTCCTAGGGAGAGTTGGAGAACAAAGAGAAGGGAAATAAATTCTTATCTTTACTAGTTGTGTTCTTCTCTAGGGGAGGAATGGATACATTAGCTGAAGGAAATATTATTCTATGAAATTTAATTATATTTTATTACCATCAAATACTGAAGAAATTCTTATGATAATAGAACATTAGGATTAGGCTCATTATTTTTATCATACTCAAAGCTATATAACTCTTTTTCCAGTTAACTCATGACTTAAAGCTACTAGATTTTCTCAGTTTCTTGTTGGCAGTTTTGTCCTCAGAACTATAAGGATAATTTTATTCTTGCATAATATCTGATAAAGACAAGGGATAAGACAAAAGAATAAAATGAACACACAGGGTGACGCTATTATATAGTGACTTGAGTAACTTCTAGAATAGATATTGTCTATTTACTTTAGTTTCTTCAGAAGCAGTCATGGCATACATAATTGATAACTATGTGTCTTACATTTTTCAGTCTTCACTCATTAAATCACCAAATGAGTCAAAACTATACACATTGTATGTTACCATTCTGTTGCTCTATTGGCGCTATTATGATAATATATTATGCTGATTGTATACATGTATCAAAACATCACCTTTTCTCCATCACTATGGTCAATTATTTTATTATTACAATATTGAAATGTGGTGTCAAATCTTATATCTTAGCATGTATATCTTCAATCCCAAGCCCCTAGGCAAATAAGCAAACCAACAAAATTGCAAGAATATTAAAAATATGGCCAGCATGGTTCACTTAAAAAGCAAAACACTATGTTTTCCCAAGATGAATTACTTGAAGGTATTGGGAAGAACCATTTTATTTCTCTAAAGTTAAGTGAAAACATGCTTTTATAACTGTGTTCCACATACCTTTTAACGAAATGATATCCCAGGTACCACTGATATCAGTAATAAAACAATAAAGGTAAATATGGAGAATTGTAAGAGCCACTGAAATGAAACAAGCACATTCTCTTTGTATTTATAATATTTAAATTCCTAGAAGTAGAAGGAAGAGCAAATCTATGGTTATGTGTGTTGCCAATAGAATGTCAGCAATGGAACCTTTGTGTTATGATATATGTCCTGAAAATATATCACTCCAATTATTGATTACTTAGAATAGTTTTTTTTAGTTCTTTTTTTAATTGGATATATTCTTTATTTACATTTAAAATTACATCAATAAATTATCTTAGTAAAAGATCTGTAACTTCTCAAATTGTGTTTGAGATTGTGCTTCTGTGTCTCTAGCCTAATACTTGATACACGTGTCATTATCAATAAGGATGATAGATAATTGGAGGATTCAACTACATATTTCATGATAGTGTATCCATAATTGTTTAAATCAGGTAAACATATTACTCATGGAGGGTGATGGTTGTTAAATTTCAATGCAGTTTGCAAATGACATATAGGTAAATAGTTGGATTACAGAGTTCAATGTGCTAGTATTTTAGTAAACATTAAAACAATTGATACTAATATTCACAACTAATTCCAGATAGGATTTCTGATATATTTTACCACATGGATATGAAATTTGAAAATATCAGTCTAAACTAATGACTACTCAATATTTTATATTTTGGCTGTTAAACTTTCTTTCTATGTTTTCCCCTTTTATAGAAAATAGATTTTTTTCTCATACAACATATCTTGATTAGTTTCCCCACTCTCTACTCCTCCCAGTTTCTCCCCCACTCCGTCCCATCTGGAACCACTTCCTTTCTGTCTCTCACTAAGAAAAAAACAGGTTTCTAAGAGATAAAAACAAATTAAAATAAAATA
>BDUI01004109.1:11975-43689 GCA_002335545.1 Apodemus speciosus
AAGTTTGGCTGCTTTTGACTTAGAGAGTTTCAAATAGTTGGAATTAATTCTTGTTTAAATGTCTGATGGTTAAATAGCCATTGAAACCATCTGTTCCTGGATTTTTCCCCTATGTTGAGTGTGTTTGTTTATTAATTTCATCTTTAGTTG
Source organism: Apodemus speciosus (assembly GCA_002335545.1). Taxonomy (NCBI): domain Eukaryota; kingdom Metazoa; phylum Chordata; class Mammalia; order Rodentia; family Muridae; genus Apodemus; species Apodemus speciosus. The sequence goes on from BDUI01004109.1 coordinate 12,126, forward strand.
TTTTAAGTCAGTCAAGATTTTCTGTTGTTTCTTCAGTGATTTAGCCAGCTTGTATTCTTTCAGGAATTAGATTATTTTGCGTAGGTTATCTAATTGAAGTATTTTTATAGTATTTCCTTATATTTCTGTATTTTCTTTTAAAATTGGTGGTGTTATTTGTCATCTCAATTTTAGCAATTTTGAGTTTATCTGGGAGTTTTTTGTTATCACTTTAGTTGTTTAATGTTTTTGGTTTTTTGTTTGTCTCTTTTACTTTCATTGATCTCTATTTTTTCATTCTGCATTTCATTGATTTCTCTTCTGAGTATTTATTTACATTCTGCTTACTTTGATTTGGTTTTTAGTTTATTTACTTTTAATGTGGGACATAAAGTTATTGATTTGGATTTTTTATTTTTATGTGTTTAGAGCTTTAAACTTCCAAGCACTGTTAGCTGCATCTCCAACCTGAATATGCACTCCTTAATTTGATCATTTGTTCTTTCTACATATGTGAGAATTTTTAAATAACCGTGGCTTGATAGCTTTTATTTTAAACATTTATGTCCTATTTTATTTTAATTTAATTAGCAAAAATAAACAAAAGGACTTCTATGTTTTGCTTAAAAATTTCCCTAGTAGATCTTCCAGTATGAGGCACATTTTTTACTTTGGAAGTTACTATAGAGAAAATAGGTTTGGTATTATATAATAATTATATATTTGTTTCCTAGTTTTCCTACATACTTCGCTCTGTGTAATAAATGTATGAGTCTTCTGTAAACTGGAACTTGAGGTTATTTTAGCTTTTCATTAGTATTACCTTCATAGCTCACAGCCTAGTTCTGTACCACTTTAATCTTTTACTGTAATAGCATCCCACTAATATATAACAAAAAACTGCAAAATTTATTTTATAACAAATTGCCTCTAAAATTTAGCTGTTTAAAATTATACAGATATATTCACATTTTCTCTGGATCACAGATCTTATCCAGAGAATCCATCTGTCTAAGCTGTTATAAATAAGGCTGCTATGAACATAGTGGAGCATGAGTCCTTATTACATGCTGGGGAATCCTCTGGGTATATGTCCATGAGTGGTGTAGGTGGGTCCTCCAGTAGTATTTTGCCCAATTTTCTGAGGAACCACCAAACTGATTTCCAGAGTGGTTGTACCAGCTTGCAATCCCACCAGCATTGGAGGAGTATATAATAGCCAGAAGCTGGAAAGAACCCAGATGTCCCTCAAAGGAGGAATGGATACTAAAACGTGGTATATTTACACAATGGAGTACTACTCAGCTATTAAAAACAATGAATTCATGAAATTCTTAGGCAAATTGATGGAACTAAAAAATATCACCCTGAGTGAGGTAACCCAATCACAAAAGAATACACATGGTATGCACTCACTGATAACCCAGAAGCTTAGAATGCCCAAGGCACAATTCACAGATCAAATGAAGCTCAAGAAGAAGAAAAAACAAAGTATGGATACTCTGGTCCTTCTTAGAGGGGGGGGCAAAATACCCACAGAAGGAGATACAGAGACAAAGTGTGGAGCAGAGTCTGAGGGAAAGACCATCCAGAGACTGCCCCACCTAGGGATCCATCCCATATACAGTTACAAAACCCAGACACTATTGTGGATGCCCACAAGTGCTTGCCTGATATAGCTGTCACCTGGGAGGCTCTGCTAGTGCATGACAAATACAGAGGGAGATACTCTCAGACAGCCATTGAATTGAGCTCAGGGTCTCCAATGGAGGAGCTACAGAAAGGACCCAAGGAGCTGAAGGGGTTTGCAGTGCCATAGGAGGAACAACAATATGAGCCACCCAGTACCCCCAGAGCTCCCAGGGACTAAACCAACCAACACATGGAGGGACCCATGGCTCCAGATGTATATGCAGCAGAGAATGTCCTTGTTGGACATCAAAGGGAGGGGAGACCCTTGGTCCTGGGAAGGCACAATGCAATAGTGTAGGGGAATGCCAGGACAGGGAACTAAGAGTGGGTTGATTGGGGAACAGGGGGAGAAGAGATGGGTTGTAGGATTTTCAGCGGGGGGTGAGGGGGTGGGGACCAGGAAAGGGGACAACATTTGAAATGTAAATAAAGAATATTTCTAATAAAAAATGACAGAGGGGGGAAAAAAGATCTGAAATTTCAGCCTTCTGAGAGTTTTTAAATTTGGAATATATACTTCCAGGAAGTACAATATTGACTTTTGAGGATGCTTTGTCATTCTTGTGGTACTCCCATGGGACTGCTTGCTCTTCTGAGGAGGGGAATAAAATGAAAGAGGCTAGAGAAGACAGAGTGAGGTCAGGATAAGGCAGGTGGCAGAGTAGGTTTGTGTGTGAACTGTACCAATATGAACAGTTTGTATTGTAGGTCCATCTTGGGTAGGGCAGGAAACCCTTTTGTAGGTGGTAGCATTCTTCATTCTCTAGCCAAATGGCACATTTTCCTTAGTTTATATGGAGGGCTACTTTGTAGACCACCCCTGCCACAGCTGTTTAAGCCTTATATAAAACAGCATGATAACTGGACACATTGTCTCAGATGACACTTACCCATAAACAGAGCTTAAACTCCTTTACAGAGATCTTATGTTGTGAGTTTTTGGTTTTTTGTTGTGTTTGTTTTGTTTTTGCTGTTTTGAGTTACAAGAAGCATATTAGATAATCAACAGCTGAAACGCATCTCTTTGCCTTATCCTACCTCACATACATACTCTGTGGTATACTGTAAAGACATAAAAGAAACAAAACATGATTTACTGAATAGAACAGAATTTAAATTTAGCTTTAAACTCAGATGTAATTCTAGTTGTACATCGAATTGTTTTTGTTCCTATTATGGTAAATTTTGTTGTGAATTGCTGAATGATACTGATCAATAAGCTGCACAGCAACTATCAATGATACTTAGGTTTATAGGTTTAAAACTACCGTCTTATGTAAAAAGATAATTCGAAGCAAAATTCCATGTTTAAAAGTGAGTTTTTATAGAAGCTATCAGTTTATGAAGGTAATAATTAAGAATTTATGAATAATTAAGAAATATGTGTTTGTAACTTCTGTGTTCAATAAACTATTTTGCTTTATTAGGAAGATTATGATAATAGTATCATTTTTTTAACAACAACAGAAAAACTCACTGGATTTTATATATTATCACCTTAGGTCTGAAAACTTACTTGCCATTTTGACTGATTTATAATAGGACCATTCAGTCTGTGTCTATTTGCTTCTCTTATTCTTACAAATTGTCACCTCTGATAACAGATCACACTTAACTGAGATGTATATATATTCGAGGTAGTTTAATATTTTAGCTACAATTGTATAATGATAAATCCCTGTTATGACTTCCCACTGTTTATTATTGCTACTTTAATAATTATGGAGACAGAAAACATAGATGGTATGTGGCTAGCTTAAATTCACAAAGATTGCTAAGATGCCCACCTATAGCTAGGTCTTCTGGGTCATAGCAGATACAGTGAAAGTGAAGACTGAAGTCTGATCTCATATCCCATGGTGCCTTCTCTCAAGTGTTTTTCATAATTGAAAAGTATTTGCTTTAAAATAAATAGTATGTGTTATGCAATATCTCTACCAGATCTGAGAAAATATTTTATGGTTAGATAATAGGTTGTCTTAAGTTGGATTTTGTTACAAAAAGTGATAATATAATGGACATGATAAAAGTAGGATTTTTCCTTTCCTCCCTGTGAATTTTATGTTTTCAAATCTTCTTGTATTATAGAGTCATGAACCTATCGTGATAAATGACTTATCATGCTGAGATTACTTTCCTTTGTCTTTTTTAACACTTATTTTAACTAATATTGAACTGTGAAACTAGGAAGCATTGCCCCTGTATTCTCATACAGCTCTGGGCCAGAACAGGTTTGTTCCTATTGTTCTGGTCTGTGTACGTAAGTGTCTCTAGAAGTAGGTCTATTTCAAAGAAGCAAGAAGCCTTCCCAAGTGTGATTATCTATCCTTCATGGCTTTTCATTCTTTCCTACCTGTGAAGGCCAGAGAGACCAGAACTGTGTGTAGAAAGTCACCACTAGACCACACAAACTATCTTGCTGGTACTCAGTTGGCTTATAGATGATCTTGTGATTAACCTATACTTGATAGAATTAAGTCGTTTAATTGATTCCCCTCCCCCATTTTACAGGTTTCTGTCAGACAAAAAGAGGGAGGGAGGGAGAGAGAGAGAGAGGGAGAGAAAGAGAGAATGAGAGAGAGAGAGAGAGAGAGAGAGAGAGAATGAGAATATGAATGACAAAATAGGCACAAGCCTGTGTGAGAGCTTTACTATGGTTGTAGCTGATCAACCTGCTTTGTATGGTCAAGATCTTCAATAGTAAATAACACTGCCCTTTTATAGGACAGTGTTGCAGTTGGATGCCGCTGCAATTTTTCTTTAATAAATGAAATACCGCAATTCTAGACAGCTCATTCTTCAGCRGCCCTCCTAGAAATTTAAGGAAGCAATGCATCAGGATATKAGCAAATCTTGAATCTTGATGGCCACTATCTAGGTCACTGTACTTGCCTGTTGCTCACTACAGTGACCATTTTTCTGTGTAAAAAGAAATAAGTCTTTGATGACAATTGAGTGTATTACACAAAACACACTTGATAGAATGAATGTAAGAAAATAATCATTGCTTCTAAAGCTTAGCTATCTTCTTAGTCATTGGTGTATATTGTATACCTTTGGCTCACACACAAGGTTTGTAGTCAAATACTAAATGTAATTTTAATATCTAATAGAATGTTTTAATGAACATTTAATTGTAAAGGTTAAGTCCTGCTCTTGTGCCTCATTCTTTGATCTGTACTTTTGTTTGGGATAGAAATAAAAAATGAATTTTTTCAAAGTTACATTTCAGAAGAATAGCTGCTATTTCTGAGTCAAAGAGACTACTACCATTGTGGACTGCCACTAGATACGAATAATGTCATTTCTCTGTAAAACCCCCAGGTTGTTCATATTTTCTTTTAATGATACATTTATTTCTTCCCCAGATCTTCCTCAGAACTGTGATCCTAACATTCCCTTAGTTGCTCAGGAATTAATGAAAAAGATGATACGTCAGTTTGCAATTGAGTACATCTCAAAAAGCGGTAAAATTCAAGAAAATAGAAATGGTTCAATTGGAGCAAGTCTCGTATGTAAAAGTATCCAAATGAACCAAGCAGAGAACTGTCTGCAGGATGAGCAAGAAGGCCCCTTAGACCTCACTGTGACTCGGATGCAAGAGCAAACTGCTCAGCAAGGTAAGTTGTTTGTTTAAGATATATATAATACAAACTTTTGTCATAAAATATTGGATATGTTTTATGTTCATAAGGAAAGTTACCTTTCTTTCCTAGTTTCATATATAGCGTAGACCAGAAAGATAAAGGTACACACCTTTGTGATGCAGTTTTTAATGATGTATCTTTTATTTTACTTGTGTATGTATGATGCCAGTGCACATGTGTGCAGGTGCTCAGGAAGGCCAGAAGAGGGGGTTGAAAGCTGAAGCTGGTGTTACAGGAAGTTGTGAGCCTGCTAGGTGCTGGGTGCTAGGTGCTGGGTGCTGGGATACAATYCCAGGGGCGCTGGAAAAACAGTGCATGCTCTCAACTGCTGAGTGATCTCTCCAGCCCCCTGTGGTACATTCAATAGTTTATAAAAGAAAATTTGAATGTCTCTCTTGCTTTTTTTCAAAATGGAGTACACAGTAAGAATCTAATTGAGCAACTTAACAAAGTATGTGTATAAAGAGATATTATGAATAACAATGGTTTTTCTAGTAGATAACCTAAAACATTAATATTTGCTCTTCAGTTTCTGAACTGAGATGAGAAAGAAATAGATGATTTACCATTAGGATGGATGGATATATATATATATATATATATATATATATATATATATATATATATATATACACACACACACACACACACACATACATACACATATATATGTGTGTGTATATAATATATATAATATATATAATTTGTTTTATGTATATGAATGTTTTTCATACATGTATGTCAGTGTGACACATGCAAACCATGTGACTTCAGAAGTCAGAAGAGGGTGTAGGACCATTTGGAACTGGAGTTACAGGTGGTTGTGAGCTGCCATGTAGGTGCTGAGACTCAAATCCAGGTCATTTTTAGAGCATCAACTGCTCATAAACTGCTAGGCCATCTCTTCGCTGCCCTTCACTTCCCAGTTTTGTTTTATTTTTTTATGATATAACTGGAAAGGGTTAAATTGTACATGTGATAAGTACACTACACTCCTTTCATTTAAAGCTTAGAGATACCTTATCATGTTGAGTTTGTTTGTACGATATCTGTGTCTTCACAGAAGACCAAAGAAAACGCCTTTTAAAAATGTGGGGAAGGGCAGTGGTGGCACATGCCTTTAATCCCAGCACTTGGGAAGCAGAGGCAGGCGAATTTCTGAGTTCAAGGCCAGCCAGGGCTACACAGAAAAACCCTGTCTCGGAAAAATAAATAAATAAAATAAAAAATAAAAATATGGGAAGATGCCAGATTTTAAAAAAAAAAAAATGACTTGTCTGGAGATGAGAGAACAGGTGGTTTTTATTTGAATGGTTTAGGGATCATATCACTTCTTGAAAAAAGCAAAGGGGGTATCATTCCTGATTTGTCCCATACTTGATTGGAGATAAGATATAGGTAATGATCCAGTGATATTCACAAACGACAACTTAAAAACTGGAAAACTGGGAAGATTTTTTTTTTAAGTGTCATTGAAATAATCCTAGAATGCATTTGTGTTTTGGGCTCTAAGGTATGAGCACAGCAGTCTGTTTAGAAGAAACCATCTCTGGAGACTCATTGATATTCAATGATGGAAGTAATCCACCTCATTTGAAACCTGATTTTAGACTGTATTAGTTATGTTTATGAAAATACTTAACTATTAGGCTATAAGAAAGGTAAAATATAACTGCAATATATGACTTGAGAAAATATATATCATACTTTTGACTTTTGGACATTGTAAAGCATGGGGTTTTTACATTTTTATTTGCTATMTATACTGTGTATCTCCTCTGTTTTTACAGAAGCAATGTAGCATTCTGTAGGATGGAACATGAATCTTGATTTCTGACCGACTTATGCTTGCAAATAGGAAAAGATGGCAAAAGAAAGGAAAATTGACACTTACAGATATAAGTTCAAAATCCTAAATAAATTTCATCAAATTGAATACAGTAAGATATTGTATAAGTCCATAATCTCAACACTTAAAAAGGAAAAGGCAGGACAATTGGAAGTTCAAAGCCAGCCTGGACTACAAGAGCCCCATCTTGAAAAAAAAAAAAAAAGTAAAATCATAATAAGTAAATACCAAAAAAATGAAACCAATAGATTATGTAACATCAGAGAACATCATATACCTTTTTGACAGGCATAAAGTAATATTTCAAAATAAGTTCTTATATCTCAGCTGATTAGGAATGCTTTTGCATATTTAATGTSTGGTCAGAATTTTATAGTTTGTTGGTTTTACTAAAATGAAATGATTTCCTGAACTTAAAATTGACAAGAAAGTCTTAAAGAGATAAGAATAATAAAATCAAGGTAATAAGAAGCTTGCTTCAAGGCTCATGAAGGACATATAGTGCAGTAATTAGAACTGGGTCCTGTCGGTCAGAATATAAATCAGTAAAAGCTCAGAAATTCCTTGGGCATTACTGAAATCCTAGCAAATGCAGGTATCAGTAGAAATCACTGGAGAAGATGCTCTATTCTGTTACTATTCCATGGCAGTTGCTACACAGCTGGTAGGAGGGTGACAGTAGGGCTCTACCTTACACTGCTCATGAAAATGTTACGGGGTCAATATGAAAAGCACATTGGCTGATCAACACTGAACAGGATAGAATTTTGACTAATGAAGTCTAGAATATGACTTCTTTGATAAGAGAATGCAGTTTTCATCACTTATAGCCTTGTGAACTTTGCTAATTAACCATCAATCATTTTGTCCTGTAATTAGAAAACTAATATTAATAAAACAGTAAAGCTGTTGTTTAAAATTCCAATATAGTAAATTACAGCAGTGTCCTTGTTGCTTTCTGTTGCTCTGGTAAACATGATGACCAAAAGCAACTTGGTGCAGAAAAGGTATATTTGACTTAAACATCCTGATCGTTGATTGAGGGAAATCAAGACAGGAAGTCAAGCAAGAGCAGAGGCAGGAACCATGGTTGCTTGTTTTCTGTGTCATACTCAGTTTCCTTCTTACACAACCCAGGACCATCTACCCAGAGTGGTAGTACCCACAGTAGTCTAAGCCCTCCCACATCAACCATTAATCAAGAAAATTCCCCACAGACATTCCCAAAGGGCAATCTGATGGAGGAAGTTTCTCTGTTAAGATTTCCTCTTTCTGAGGTAACACTAGTTTATATCAATTTAACACCCAAGATTAGCTTTCACGAGTCTACCCTTGTCAGTTTGACACCCAGTCGCTTTTCTTTGCATTGCATTTAATTTCCAAGTGCAAATACTAATGAGGATATAATTCTGCCAAACATGATAGAACTATCCCATGTACTACCACAAGTACATTATATATTTTAAAGTAGGTGGCAACACCCTTTGAAGAATAGTCTTTTAGCTTTTCATAACAACATATAAGAATACAAATTTACAAAAACCACTAATTATACCTCAGTCAATGATACATTCCATGATAAATAGAGGAAAGAAAACATATATTGCCTTCATATATTTTTATTTGTGCATAAACATCTTCTTAACAAAGTAATATGGGAAAATTCATATTAGCTATTTCTGCAACATGCCATGTGGCCTTAGCTGGCATTACCTGCCACTGCTATACATTCTGTATTTTCTGTACCTCAGCAAGCACCTCAGCAGCTTTTCCTTCCTTTGCTGGAGGGCTGACCCATACCTTCATTCTTGGGGGGCTCTTCTGTGCCCTTTGTCATCCTGCCTAGATTGTTTCCCACTGACTTTAATCAGAGGACATGGTAGCATCAAGAGACACCTTAAAGGATCACATACATTCTAGAGTAATCTTCCCTACCTCCATTGTAGAGAAGCAGTCCAATTTTTCCCCTTGTAGTTTGGATCAATCACCCTTTCTAACACCGTTTCTTCCCTCCTTCCTTTCTTCCTTTCTCACTTTCCTTCCTCCTCCTTTTTAAAGAGTTCTTTATGTGTTTTGCCTGTATGTATGTGTATACACTATATGCATACTTTTGTAGAAGCCAGAAATGAGCATGGAAATCCCTGGAACTTGAGTTACTGATTGTTTTCAGCCATCAGTTGGGTGATGGGAACAACCCAGGTCTTGTAGAACAGCGAGTGCTCTCGTGCACCAGGTCATCTCTCTAGTAGCTGTTGCTCCTTTCTTATAAGTCTGTTGATGTAAAGAACTTCAGAAGCCCCAAAGAGCCAGTAGAGAGRCTTAGTGTCCAGTTCAGTGGAATGTTTGTAGTGTTTCCTAGTAGAAGTATTTCCTCCTCTGAAGCCAAAACTTCTAGGCCAGTAAAGTCTAGGAACAGGAAGCAAAATTTTCCTCGTGGATCACGGGGGGGTGAAGAGTGGAACTTCCTGTACCCATTAATCCTATCCTACCTATAGGAGAAACAGTACCATATAGTAGACACTAACTCAAACATATACTGCCTTCTAGATGATTCTCCAGAGCTCCAGGATATTGCCACCTATTTAGTGCTATCAATAAACAGTGTTTAAAGGCTGATCCACCATTCTATTAAGCCAGTGCTTCAAGACTATAAGGAACAAGGTCTGGCCAGTGGAGTTCAYGATGTTAAGTATACTGTCACACTTTTCTAGCTGGGAAATTAGTTCCTTTGTCAAAAGTGATGTTGTGTTGACTTGCTGATGGATAGTAGTTTGGACAGAAAAGCATTATATGCAGGAAATGAAAATCCATAACCAGAAATAATATCTAGTCCAGTAAGGACAAACATTACCCTCTCCATGAAGGAAGTGGCCTAATGTAGCTTACCTACCACCCAGTCACTGGCTGGCCATGCCAAGGAATGGCACCATATTCGGGGCTCAGTGTTGGTCTCTGCTGTGGGATGATTTGGCACTCACCAGCAGCTATATAGTCAGGCCAGCCTTGTTGAGAGGAAGTCCATGTTGTTGAGGATGTGCATAGCCTCCATCTCTCCACCATGGCCACTATATTCATGGGCCCACTAGGCAGTAACAAACAGAGATGGCTAGAGAAAGGCTGATTACACAGAATAGGTCATCCTGCCTACTTGGTTATTAAATTCCTCTGTTAAAGGTAACCTTTTGATGAGCATTTGCTTGGAATAGAAACATCCTCAAGTTCTTTGACCATTTAAAGAGATCTATCCATGTTCCTCAAATGTCCTTCTCACTAGTTTTACAATCATGCTTCTTTCAAGTCCCTTAGCCATGCAGTCAAATGCAAACAAAGCTCTTTACATACTTGCCATCATAAAAAAGAATTATATATTTTCATGTTTGATTTTATTACACTATGAATATTTTCTGGCAGTCAGTTAAATACCATGATTAACAGCTGAAACCATAAAACTTCCCCTAAGAGTGCTGTAAGAAACAGTGCAAAGCCAGTGACTTACTAAGCAATACATTGGGTGAGGAGGAGAGGAAGGGTCCTATTGGAAGGGATAAAGCATGACTAGAGAGGTAGAGGAAAAGGCCATAAGGCATTTTAATGATACTGACATTACTTTGTTTAAGCAAAGATTATGACAACAGTTTTATAATTAGTGATAATTTTAACATTTTTGTGCAATTTGTTTATAAAATTTTTTCTTTGTCCAGACATTATTCCTTTTCATTTATAGTCATTGCCCTTCATGTAATGAGACATAATTTGTTTGGGTATATTCAATATTCATGATAGATAATGAGGCTTCAAAGTCATAGACAAGTATGAACTGAACCTCATAATTTGCATTATATAGCAACTAGAAGCCAGTGATATTGTAAGGAGCTAACAAATGATTTTTTCACTTAATATTCAAATTCAACTAAGCATTAATGATTATCTTGACCTTTCTGAAGAAAGTCCTTGATCATTCCCTTTTAAAAAGGGAATTGGTTAAAAGTCACCTTTAGGTCTTTGAAAGAAACTGCTAACACTCTTTCCCCAGTGACCATTACTGATTCAGTGAACAAAATTCATTGAACTAGGTACTACTCATTAGTCAATAAGGATCTACTGAATAGAATGCTATGTGCTAGTTATGTGTGCTGTTACCAGAACTGAGTAAGCCAATGCTGGATTAATTAATGAAGATGGCAATCATTGAATTACTACCACTTTTATACCATTATTTTAAGAAATGAATACTATAGAAAATCTATTAAGTAGTTTTACTTTATTAAAAGTAAATCTTAAATAGATTCTAACCCTACATACTGCTCAAATACTATGAAATTTATGTTTTTAGACTAGGCAAGCTACAGGAAAGTGACATAGTATAGAATTGACATAAATAGTATGCTGTAAAGTTGTGAAAGACACCTAGGTAGGGGATGATGCTAAAAGGTGTGTAGAAGTTATCAAGGCTAGTAGAGCACCATATAACAACAACAGCAACAAAATCTGAGAAGAGATGAGAAAAGAATTAGGACCTTCGAAGAACAGAAAACAATTTTGTGTTATAAGAGTATTCCTTGTCAGTAATTTGGAAGAAAAGGATGAGATCAGTTTGGAAACAATTTTTAATTTTTGTCAAAAGACCTGATAAAACATAGATGCTGATGAAATTGTTCAGCACTGTCATGGCTTAAATTTTCAGTAAACATCAGTCTACTTTTGGATTTGTCTTTGGTGTTATAATATACACAGTTAATTGTATGTCCTTATTGAAAACTTATGTTGGCCTGCCTTTACCTTTGAATATTTTCAGTAGGGTTTGGTCACAGGCAATTAAATTCTGCTGTTAAATGGTGGTGTGCAGCTAGTAAATAAAAACACTATTGTGTATATTCTTTGGGTAGTTTTTAAACATACAGAAAAATAAAAGTATAATAATCATGTAGTCACCTAAAATTAATTACCTAGTATTGACTCATATGTATTTCTAACTTGTCTTCTTATGAAGAACAAATACATGTCTAGAAATATAGTTAAGATCTCTTTAAATCATTTAAGTTCTCTGACTTACTAATACCACCAATTTATGCATTTATATGGAAAGTAGTTTTCTGTGCTTTAGAAATTCACATAAATTGCATGCTAAATGCACAAGTTCTTATCATGAATATTTGGAATACCTATCAACATTGAAAATACACATGGATCATGATCTATCACTTTGACTTGTAGGTGTAAGTTAGAAAAAGTCCTACAACTTGAACATAAGATGACATACTTAGTAAGGTGCTTACATCAGTATTGCCTCTAAGACAGTAGATACCTAGAATGGAAAACTAGACCTGAACACATGCTCACAGGTGAAGGGAACTAAACCACCATATACTAAAGAGGATGTATTGTTACGTATTCAAGTATATCATCGTGAGAGCATAGTGAGTACTTAGTTCCTAGCTACTGAGTTGGTCGTTAGTACTTTAGATATGTACATTGATAAAAGAGCAACAGTAGATAGAGCTACCATGTAACAACATACACATTATCCCTAGGACCCCGAAAATGCTCTGCCTTCATTCCTGATCTTCCCAGTCTGTCCTCCTTACCCACTGGTCCCTACTACATTTCTCTTTTCCAGTTCAGACAATATTGGACTGACAATTTTCTCCAGCTCCTAGTCTTCAGACTTTATGCTTGAAAAAGGAGTAGTAGCAAAATATTTTAATATAAATGGGAACTGTAAGAAAATGTAATTTTTCTGTGGATTTCTAAAATGAATCTAAAAGTTTAATGCAGATTAGAATATCTATGTATATACTTATTTATGTGCTTGTGTTTACTATGTAAATTGACATAGACTGAATTTCTTCAGTGTGATATGAAAAAAATATATTGGAGAATGTTTTCATTTTCACTAGGTAGACTATAATATATTACCTTGTCAAATCTGTTTAGAACCAGACTTTTAATATATGTAATGCAGTCATCTTAGTTATGGAGAGGGACTAAAAATGTCTAATCACGTTTAAACTTCTACAGAGAAAAAAGTTAGAATCTAATAACCTGATATGAGTAGGTCTCTTAAAGGATAGAATAAGACTTAGAAATAGCTCATCCAGTTTGAAAATAGAAATAATTTTACCTTCTCTGTGTGATAGTGATTGAAAAGGGAAAAGAAAGCTTTGTTGCCCCACCCAGAACATCACTACTTATTTACTTTGAAGAATTAATGAATTTAATTAAACACATCAAACGTCTAGAAGATTTTAAAATTATACAGATGTGATTTGTTCTTAAACTTTGGCTAACAATTAGAGTTAGGGGGAAAGTGTGTCCCCTTCCCGCTGTTTAAGCTGTATATATTAAAACCTAACCTGAAAAGGGATCAGGCAAGTCACATCTTGAAGAAAATGCTCTGAAAATTCTTGAAATAGTAAAACTTCAATTTATAATTAACAGAAATGAGATACTGAAACAGAAAAATCTATTATTTTGTTCATTAATTTCAATGAATATTAATTTAGTTCTCTTAAAGAACTGTTTCTTGAGACTGAAGAGATGGCCCAGTAGCTAAAACACTTGCTGCTCGTGCAGCAGACCTGGGTTCCATTTCCAGTACCCACGTGGCGACTCCCAACCATTTGGAACTCCTGTAGCAGGCATCTGATGCCCTCTTTTGACCTCCATGGGCACCAGGCAGGCATGTGGTAAGCAGCATACATGTAAACATAATATCTGTAACTCTGAAATTTATTTTAAAACACAATTTTTACTCACAGGAAGAAAACCTAAGTCAGTAAATGTACAATGGTATGTTGCAAGATGCTGCTGATGTGGGGAAAGGAGCCTTTGCTTGCATAGATCTGTGCCTTGAGAATAGCTATACAAAAGTTGGACAGATGTAAAGAAGACCCTAGACAGAGGGAATGTTTTTTCAGTTTGAGAAATAACTGTATTTTGTAGCATTTTCGAGGAACTAAGAACAAGTGGTTAGATACATAAGAAATAGAAGATTTTAGTGAAAACTATGCATAAATTTAGGCAGAATGGGTAAACTTGTCAAGGTACTTGGAATAATAATTTTTGTGTAGCAGGAACGTTATCTCTCTCCCTTACTCTTCTGATCTAAGTATTCTGACTCAATACTAAGGTTTTTCCAGTTTTCAGTTTTGTTTATTTAGCAAATTTTTCTGATCATTTCTGCCAGGCACTCTTCTAGACAGAGTGATGTATTACTGAATAAAATAGATATGCTAGCCATGTAACCATAGCAACTAGAAGATGGCCTGCTAAATGGTGAATAATGCCTATAACAGTGCTGTAATGGAAACCTAGAATGATGACAAACCACCAAGTCCAAATTATGCCCAAAGGGACTGAGTCACAAGGTTTGAGAAGGATCAGTGTGATTATGAGGGGAGRGAGTAGGACTCCTCTAAGGAAAGAGCAGGACTGAAGTGTACAACCTCGGAGATGAGAAAACAGCACCGTGTGTATTGGATTGTCTTATTTGATACCAAGTGCCGTGGGAACTTGGCGAGGTTTTTTTGTTCTTTTTTTGTGTGGTTGGTTTTGTGAGGGCGAGGGGTGCTTGTTTGTTTTCATGCTGCCATTCTATCACATTGATTTGTACATAATAAACACGTACCACAGGATTATTCGTTTCTACAAAAGAGGTTATGAGTATGGTGTTTTATTCATTCATCTTTATGTCTCCCCAGACACTTAATTGTTTTATGTGCATTGATTCTGTTATTGTAAAAGCTAGTAAATTTTCTTTACCCTTGTTAGGTTTTTAGTTTTAAACAGGTATTTTTTTTTCTCCATGATTCCTTTCTAAGGCTTACCTTTTCAGTTTTTGAGCAAATAGAAAGATATTTATTCCTGGTATTATTTACTGTTGGATTTTAAGTTAATAGGGCATTCTGTGCTGACCTTAACCTGTTAATAATTTCTGAATCATTTAAGTTTTTAATTCAATATTATATCTGTGGTAACTAAATTTTAATAAAAAGTACAGAAAGGTATGTTTTATAGCAGTTGTCTTTCCTAGTTCTGTATTGTATGTATTATCTTTATATAGTCTTAGATATAACACAGGCACAGATTCAACGTTGTGTGTTCCAGCAGTTTAAAATMATAGATAAATATTCAGTTCTCAAGCATAACACATTCTATTCTTTCTTTTATAACTCGGACTGCTTCAGGTTTCCCACAGTGCCAGCCTTGAGAAAAACCAATCATGGATGAGCTGTCAAATTGACTTAACACTGCACAGTGATAAGAAAGTGACCAAAAGTTAATCTAACACAAATCATGTATTTGGTTTTTTTCTATCCCACCTGGCAGTACCAGCTCTCCTACGCTTTGTCCTAACACGTGCCTTCCTATTCATGTCCTACTATCAGAGTAAATACGTGTTGAATTATACCATTCATACATCAGCAAAATAGGACAGGAAATGTAAGGACTAGTGTTCTGTGCAAATATAAAGTGTTTTCTCTTGCAATAATTATAGGGGATGGAGTGTTAGATCTCTCTACAAAGAAAACCAGCATAAAATCTGAAGAGTCATCCATATGTGATCCTTCTTCTGAAAATGCAGTGGCTGGGTAAGCACTATCTAGGAAATATAATTCAATATTAATATAAATGACCTCTGCAGAGAACATTTAATTCTGTGCTGAGTAGGACTGACATAGCTTTCTCAGAATTTTTGTCGCTCATAAGTTTGTCTCTCTCATACCTTCATTTGTCCCTTCTCTTTCTTTTTTCTTTCTGTTAAAGAAAAGTTATCAGAACAATCACCAAACTTCATGTTACTAAAATGAACTATCAATTTAATCATGGGATACAAACTAAGAAGCAGGACGAGTAAGAGAACTTGAAATACTCAAGAGGCCATTTTAAGGGAAATATGTAATTTTAATAGTTTTTAAAAATGATGAACCATCTCTAAAACTGCTGTAGTTACTAATTCTAAAACTAGTAGATAGCTTTGTAAAGCAGATTTTATGCTTTAGTGTGGTGGCAAACAACTTAACATTTATCTAGTATCACCACAAAAAAAGTCCTTTCATGTCTTTAAAACTGTCACTAAATTAACTTAATAAATAATTACTAGTGAAATGCTGTTCTGTTGGATTTTTGGATTTTTGTAACTTTTGCATCTTCTCATTAACTGCATAGAAATCTTTTTTTTTTTTGTCCCATTTAAATCTGAGATGAATTTATTTCAAGGCTGTAATAGAGCTGGAGTCACATGTGTAATAGACATACAAGATTACAAAGTTGCATTTGAAATATAGTAACATTCTAAAATGAAATTGTTCATATACATCTTTTTTCAGATTTTAAGTTTTTATGTAGAGAACAAATGAGTCTGTGGAATTGAGATGTCTGTGTTTGGAAGTATTCTTGCTGCTACAAATTTCCTTTATATGGGTTGACTCTTTTATTACTTGTTTAGCGGTAACGTCACGTTTCTACTAACAAAAACTCCTTTTGGATTTGGGTATTTTTATAATGGAACTCTAATTGTAAATAAAAATTATAAGTGTTGCTCTGCAAGCAGCTTTCAGAGGAAAAGCAACATCATGAGAATATTTTTGCAAATACTCAGTTAGGATTTTATGTTCTTGGAAGGTTTGCCCATTGAGGCCACCGTATCATTGACACATTGTCCTACCAGGACTGTAGCGTTTGCTTTGATAAGGAGTAACTACTACATCTCACAAACCTAAAGTGCAATGAGCAGTGATGTTACCTAAGCAAGGAGTATAATAAAGGAGTGGACCCTCCCCTTCCATAGCTGTGTGAGAGTCTCTCATGCATCAGTTTACCATCGTTTCATTCCATCCATCCAGGAGACTACACAGAAACAGAGAGGACTATGTGGAAAGAAGTGCTGAGTTTGCAGATGGTTTGCTCTCAAAAGCTTTGAAAGACATTCAGTCTGGAGCACTGGACATAAATAAAGCAGGCATACTTTATGGCATACCTCAAAAAACTTTACTTCTCCACTTAGAAGCCTTACCAGCAGGGAAGCCTGCATCTTTTAAAAACAAAACTCGAGATTTCAATGATAGTTACTCATATAAAGAAAGTAAAGAAACTTGTGCTGTGCTGCAAAAAGTAGCCTTGTGGGCAAGAGCTCAAACAGAGTGCACAGAAAAAAGTAAACTCAACCTACTTGAAACCTCAGAATTAAAATTCCCAACAGCTTCCAGTTACCTCCATCAGTTAACTCTACAGAAAATGGTTACTCAGTTTAAAGAAAAAAACGAAAGCCTTCAGTATGAAACTTCAAATCCTCCTGTACAGTTAAAAATCCCTCAGTTACGAGTAAATTCAGTTTCAAAATCACAACCTGATGGTTCGGGTCTGCTGGATGTCATGTATCAAGTTTCTAAAACCTCTTCAGTCCTTGAAGGATCAGCTCTCCAAAAACTGAAAAATATACTCCCTAAACAGAACAAAATAGAATGTTCTGGGCCTGTAACTCACTCAAGTGTTGACTCTTACTTTCTACATGGGGACCTCTCTCCTTTGTGTCTTAATTCTAAAAATGGAACAGTTGATGGAACCTCTGAGAACACTGAAGATGGACTGGACCGGAAAGACAATAAGCAGCCCAGGAAAAAACGTGGCCGCTATCGACAGTATGATCATGAAATAATGGAAGAAGCTATTGCAATGGTAATGAGTGGAAAAATGAGTGTTTCCAAAGCACAAGGAATCTATGGGGTACCTCACAGCACTTTAGAATACAAGGTAAAGGAAAGATCTGGAACACTGAAGACTCCTCCGAAGAAGAAACTACGATTACCAGACACTGGGTTATATATGACAGATTCAGGGACTGGCAGCTGCAGAAACAGCAGCAAGCCTGTGTAGATTACTGTTAGAGAACATGTGTGCATTCTGTGTGTGTGTGTGTGCGCGTGCGCGTGTGTGCGTGCGTGCGTGCGTGCGTGCGTGCGTGTGTGTGTGTGTGTGTGTGTGTAAGAGTGTATGTGTACAGGGGTGTGTGAGTTTTTGTGTGTGGTGTGTATCCACATACACACGTGGAAATTACAAATGCTCACTCTGACAGGAGACATGAAATTTTACAGTTCAAAAACCACTTACATGCCTTTTGAAAAAAGTTTTATTCAGGGTTTTCACTGTGGACAGAATTATAGAGTTGCTTATTAATTCTGATAGTTTGTATTTAATCCTTGTATAAATAGGTGAAAAAAGATTCAGGTTTTCTTTAGTAGTCAATAGCATAAAATGTGGGAAAACAAGTAATTGTCAAGTGAAACATTTTTTTATTGGTAAAAAGATTCTAGCCATTCAGTTGAACCATCTTATAATGGAAATATGATATTAATAGTTTGTGAACACTTTTATGTAACATACCTACAATGATTGTGAGTATGTCAAAGAACCAATCAAAGTTAAATAGTTACCTCTGTACCAAGAGTAACTAATAGATACAGTATTAATACACTACAGTGCATTCTATGAAATACAGAATGTACTAAAGTGCATCCGCCAGGATAGAAGAGAAAACCTTAAAGGATATGTATAGTAAAATTTAATATTTATCATTTAATTGTTGAGTTAGCAGGAAGTTGGGGTTATTAAGTATATAATTTAAATTTAAAAAAAGCTGACATAGTTAACCCCAGAAGCTATAGAATCCTTTAATATAAGATGGAATACTAAAAACAAAAAGTAATTTAAATTTAATTATTAAAGTAATTTAATTTTGTTTTTCATTTGAAAAATAAGCTAATGTGTAAGGTTAGAAAAGAAAGTTGGAATGCAACTTAGAGCATGTTTATAATGTGCACAGAACAAGCTTGAGAATGGTCATTTTGGTTAAGTGTGCTGGTTAGTTGATGTTATGACTACTTTAAGGATTGTGACACACTCCTACTGAAAAACCTCAGTGTAACTTTAATATATTTGCTGCTGTGACATTTCAAAACATTTTCAGTTTATCAAGATGAATTACAGATTTCATTTTGGTGGGTGATACATTATCATTTTGCTAATAACCAAACTTGCAGTTTGTTCAGGGTCTTGAATAGATTTACAGATATTTAACACTGACGCTGTTTTGAACTTTCAGTAATGTAAACTCTTTACTACTTGGAGATTTAGAAGCTGGGCAGTGCATTTTAACTTTTACTAGACTCATATGAAACCAGTAATTTTTATAAAACTGTTTTAAAAATATGGGTCAGAGTATTCATGTGGGTTTATGAAGTATGCAGTTTTGGTAGTAAAATGTAATAAAGCATGTACCTCCATGTAAAGAAAGGAGATTTGCTTTATAGATGAGAATCCTCCCCTATGCCCCTTTTCTCTATTAGAATTCAGGTTCTGGTCATGTTCCTAAGCCACTTTTTATAAATCCAAAAGGAATTCTTACAGCTGAATTTAAATATAAGTGCACCTTGTCAAATACTTGTGTTGCTACACTTGTGTTTGTGTGTTTAATAATCACATGAACATGTGATTGTTCAGCTATTAAACTTTAACACTGCTTGCATGTATTTAAAGAAACTGAAGAATGAGAAAATGTATGGCCAGGTAGTGGCCTGGTCTCAGATCTGTACTGAACGTTTCCAGCTGTTAACATTACCTGCATACTAGGGTATGAATCCTCTTGATCTTTTTCTTCCCCCAAGAAAATATACTTAATAGGTTAYAAGACAGCATTTGTCAGGGTCATCTTTCTTTTTAAAGAATTAAGCCATATTTTGTGAGGACCGGAACATGGATTATTTATTATATTTCCCCCCTCCTCCCATTGAAAAACAAAGTTAAAAAGTAAATACTTCAAAAACAATTTTCTTGACCTCTTTATACAGAATTTTACTTGCAAAACTTTGGGAGCTCGAATGCATTACATAATATTTATATTGTATTGAGCTTTTTTATTCCTCACACTATATTTACATTGATAAATTGATTGAGAAGTTTATAGTAAAGGGAAACTTACAGAACATTTTTATATCATTTAAAAGATGACCTGACCAAAAACTTTACAGGATTCATAAATCAGGGATCATTTTGCTATTGACTTCACAGTGATCAGTAGTTTTATAGGTAATATTAAAGTTAATTTGCAGCATTTTAGTACTTATTATTTATTTTTGGTCAAATAGTAAATTAAAATATTTTTTGATAGTTTATAGGTAATGATCAACCCATAACTTTTAAAAGAAACATAACGTTTGTATTACTGAGTTGACTTTTTAATTATACAAACTAGGAAAGGCAGGGAAGTTTATGGGTTCCCCTCCCCACACTGGTTCTATTAAAATGTACTTTATGTTAAACTTTCAAAATCCTTTAAAAATTTAGTTACCAGTTACTACTTAATTGACAGTTTCTAAAAAATCCAGTGATTTTTCAGCTGACTTTTAATGAATATGAAAGCAACYCTTATGTGCTTTCTACTTATTTGAATGTTCCTCAAGTATTTTATATTTAAAATAAAAAAAAAGAAGGAAAAGAAAAAAAAACAGTGCCTCTGTTTTTAGAAAACTACTGCTCAGTAAAGTTGTTTAAACAATTTCTGGTAGCTGATGACAATTTTATATTAAATTGTATACTGACTTTAGTGAAACTGATTTCTTTTTTAGTTGTTTACAGTGCAGATACTTGTGGGTTTTTTTTTTAATTGCAGTATTTCCATTGTCGCAGTAATTTAGTAAAACTCTGTGGCTGCCTTGATTTTGACAGATTTTGTTAATATAAACTGATTGTTAGGCAATTAGTTATATTTATGCATAAATCAATTGCACTATAATTCATGAATTATTTATTACAATATTTTCTAATGAATTCATGTATCTGTCTTGTGTTGTACATGTACTGTAATTTTGTTCCTACTTTGTGTTGTTATATATCTAAATCTGATTGTATGAATTTTAATTGTTCAGTTAACGTGTTTCTAGGTTGTAATTTGTAGTAAAGCACTTCAATGCTTTTGCACTTAAAATTTACAACACTGTCAGTGTGTGGTTAATTTACTCATTCAGTAAAAGAAAAGTAAAGTAAAACTTGACTATACTGAATTCTTTGATTCCTTTTAAGGACTCTTTTTGGTTTTGTTTTGTTTTGTTTTGTTTTCGTTTTAAATAATATTAGAATTTGACTTTTCCAAAGAAATATTCAACAAATTTCTAACACAAAACATGCATAGAAACAAAAATGAGATGCTTGGGCTTATAAATAGACAGGAAGAATTAGAAAGAATTGATCTAAAGAAAAAACATGAAAGCCAATTAGACTAAGGTAGCCTTTAATCTGAGCATTTAGGAGGCAGAGGCAGGTGGATCTCTGAGCTCTAGGCCAGCTTAGTCCATAGAATGAGCTCCAGGATAGCCAAAGCCACATTGTGAGACTGTCTCAAAATTAGCATTTTAGCATCTTTATATAATTACTTGAGAATAAATTGTGAATTGGAGATTCACACATATGTCTGTTTTTCTTTGAGATTCTAAGATGGAAAAAATGAGGGGGAAAAATACCTTGAAACGAAATAAATACATTTTAAAATTTTGTATTTAATTAATTTAGTTGTCCTCCATGCTCAAAGTAGACTCTGATACCTGAAAATCTGATATATTAATATATTGTTCATATTATTGGGTTAGTATCAGCAACCACTGGTGTTTTTTAATTTCCAGTATTAAAACTAGCAAATTGAATAAGAAAAYTCTTCCTTTAAAACAGTGGTGTCCTTAGAATGTCAGAATAGGTAGACAGACGTCAGTGTTTTTCATAATTTTATGAGATTAATCAAAGTGAATTAACATGTTTGTTTTACTAAACACATGCTGCTCTTTTATCATTTTGACAGGCCTTACTCATTTTTAAATTGAGACTTGCACCCTGGGCTTTGGGCATGCTTATTGCACACTTTCCCCGCTGCACAAATAATTTCATTAATGGAAAAATGCCTTTGAGCATTTTAGGAACTGCTAAGACAGGATACTAATCTTTGAAATATAGTATAACATTCTAAAAACTTGTAAGCTCTCCCCTTGATTACTAGTTATAAATATGCTTAACAAGCCATATCATTACTCCAGAAACTGTCTACTCCTCAGGGTATGTTTGCTTTTCTTTTGTTTATTGGAAGTCATAAATTTGAGATGCTGGAAAATGATATAATTATCTAATATTTGGTAGCTATCATTTGATTTTGCCTTTGCTCTACATTTTTAAAATAACTTTTGACATTGAATCTCAGGTTACTTATATCATTTTACACTGTACCATTACAAAATTAATTTTAAAAAATACTTATGAAAGAAACTGATACTGGGGTTATATCTTTTGTCTTTTGCACTGAACTTAAAGAGTTTTGTTTATTTTGGCTTATTTTTGCTTTGTGTGATCCTTTATGTCAAATTGTGTGTTAGTCTTACTAAAACATTTGTTAAACCTGATAGTTTTTTTTTTCTCCATGAAGTTTTGATCACATACTAGAACTTGCTTTGGTATTTTATTACTCAGACAACATAATTGTATACAACTCAATAAATTATTATATAGTATCTGTAGATTCCAGTGTCAGGGAACAATATAAAAATACTGATTTCACTGCTTATTTAAAAAAAATCCTTTAATTTTTAATACTGTGAACAAACTAACCATTATTTTTAAAAACTACATTCTCTTGGAYCAGTTTTGTAAGCAGTTTATCCCAATTCCTACCCTAAATAACATTTTTGCCAACTAGAAACAAATGACAGGCACATGGAATTAGGAGAGGAGGGCTATTCCCACTACAGAGTTTGGTGATGTTTTATTAAAATGGATACTTTTCTGAAACAGAATTCCTTTAATATATTTTATTCTTCTTGCTACTGATATTGAGTTTAAAAATATGATCTTCTATATTGTTGATTAGCAAACATGGGTCTTAGTTAAAGCTAGATGTGTATTAGCTTCTGTGGTAGGACATTTTCCAGCACTTGAAATTTAGTATTTAGGTAAGTAATACCTTTAGTTTTCCAGTGCTTTTCCATGGTTTTTAAAACCAGTTAAAAGTAGATTTAATTTTTAAATAGCTTCCTTTTTCTTTTATATTCTTACTAGGTTAAAATGCCTTTAGCTTAATCTCAGAAAAAAATACTCTCTTATATGGAACCTAAATTTGATAACTTTCTTTATGATTATGTAAACTTTTCTTTTAATATTAAATTTCCTTTTTACTATGTAGCAAAATATTTAAACAAAAATACAAGAGTTCACTCCTTATCTTCCTTATTGGAATTAACAAGGACTAATCATATAAAATATGGCAAACTGTCCTACTTTACAAAAACTTTTATTCCTTCTGAAGCATTTTTCATTAAAGGTTATTAATATTTCCAGAATTATTAATATTGTCAATGTATTGATGTAATAATATGTAATCATCCACTTTTGTATTGCAAAAGCCTTTGCTTTGACTCCTGCACTTTGTCATAGGAAATTATTTACCAGTGCTTCATTCTGTTTCTGCTAAAAAAARTAACCAAGATGTCCTTGCAGTTCCGCCTATAGGAGTCAGGAGTACAGCAATATCAAAATACATCATTCAGATGCTGTCAAGAATTATAACTCCTTATGATATTTTTGCTGTAATTCATTTTTTTTGTTTGATTTTTATTTTTAGTTCAACTGTTGATGCAAAATCAGAGGAAGCTACTAAAATGGAAAAAGGAAAATCAGCATTAAGCAAAGTTTTGGAATCTTTGTGCATACATCACCATCAACAAGTTTTGGCTATGTTGAAATTTCTAGTCCAAGAGCAGAATGCTGCTTCTCTTTGCTGTTGTAATTCATCATGTGCTATGTCTTCAGAATCTCAAAAGCCCCTATTGGAGGATGGTTTTCATGGTCTGTTCTGTAGCTGTGAATATAGACTGGCAGAAAGAGGGTGTTTACACAATGAGAGACAAAGCCCTGGTCTAGTGCCTCTGCCAGTCTGTATTAAAGAATTACATTGTTTGTCTTGTCCAACTGTAACGGTCGAACACATTAAGACAGTAATGAATACAGAAATTGAAAACAGTTCTAATCCACACAGGTGCTGCTGTGGACAGTTAGCAAAGACTCACTCTACAAAACCAGCCTGTCACAGTCCTCCCTTGTCAAGGGAAGTTTGTGATCTTTCAGTTACTCTTCAAGATGCCTGTAGATCTCGAAGTCCCTCGCCCCCACCATTATCACCTGTGGAGACTGAAGGATTTGAAAACTGTAAAGACATCGTCTCAGAGCTTTCAGCCTTAGAAAATAACAAATTTGAGGCAAGCATTAACCAGCCTCCCTCTCTCACACCAGCAGAAATAAGCACTCACAAATGTGTCCACGACAGCAAAATACAGAAAACCAAGAAGTTTAATAATTCTGATTCTGTGCTCTTGGGTGCCAGCGGTAGTTATACTACAAATCATGAAAAGGGTGAAACAACTGTAATTTTTCAAGATTTAATGGATCGTATTAATGAAAAATTAAAATCAATAGAAACCACAGATATATCAAACCTCATAAAATTATCTAGTACTGATTGTGATTCAGATAATGATTTTAAATTGGGAGATTTAATAACATCTCTCTTGCACAGTGCAACAGCCAGTGATTATAGTTTTATGGAATTGCTGAGTCAACATGATAAAAAGGTAGAAAATAAAATTATTCAGACAAGATTTCGAAAACGTCAACAAATGTTACTTGCAATGCACAACTCTCCTGATTCACCTGTGATCAGAAGGCAGTCTTTACAGATAAAAAGAGAACTTGCCAGTTTTGATGAAAACTTTCTGAGAAAAAGGTACACTGATAAAAATTCAAGAAAATTGTCATACAATAAGATGCTTTCAGTGAACAAAGAAGAATTCCAGCCTTGTCAAGAGCCTTTGAAAAATTCTAAAAGCTTTCAGAATGAAAATTATGAAGAAACATTGTGTACACCAAATGACGTAGCACCATCTTCTCAGGTACCTCTTGGGAGTTTAGAAACTAACTTTGCTCTTGATCAATTTTCAGAAAATTTTAAAGCAACTTCATTTGAGAAAACGAGCCAAAGAAAATCACAGGAGAGGTCTACAGCTGAAAAACTAACTGTACAAAATAATAGGGAAAATACAAAACTAGAAAATACTCCAACACTTTTGAGAACTGATGCTCCTCTTTTAAGCAGAACTAAACGAAATATTGTGCCTCCAGGGTGGTATTCTATATATGTAACAAACGATTCTGTTTCCAAAAAGTTCCTCGAGAGCAAAATAGTATCAGACTCTGCACACGGAAAAGATCCAGTCAGAGATCCAACTGAAAGTTTTCAAAATATAGACTTGAATAAAATTGCAATGAATTCTAGTTTGCAAGTTGTTGTGGAGCGTTTAGAAGACACAATAAATATGGCTCAGAGGTCTTGGACTAGTCAAGAACTATCTGAAGGATGTAAAGCATCCAAGAAATTGATAGAAACAGGTGATAAAGACCAAAGTGCTAGGAGAGATCTGACTTTAAGTAGAATGGCTTGTAAAAATCAGGGCTTATCAAAATCTGTATTAGCATCTAGCAATGAAAGAAGTCATGGTATGTCTGTAATGGATTTGAACAAGACAGTTGATAATGCGAAGACATCACCCACTTTAGAGGGAGGTAGCTCGACATCTGGTGTTGAAAGTTTGCCAGCAAAATGTGAAGCTATTGAAAGTTCTGTTTCTAACTATTCTAGTCCTATCAAACTCATGTTTTTATCTGAGATTAAAAGCAGTGAAGGCATCAAATACACTTTAACTTCAGTCAGCACATCACAGTCAAATGTTGATTTTGATTCTCACAAACATAAACCCCATCAGATGACTGGAAGAAAAAGAGAAGCAAATGAAGACATACCAAACACTAGCTTTGAAGATTATAGTTCTAATCATGATGATACTAACCTTCAAAGTGAATTGAACCAATTTAACTGTGTACATGAGGCTATACCGTCATCTGCAGAGTTTACTGACAGTTTAAACAATGATAAGCCACAAGAAGACCCTAAGGGAAAATCAAATGGTGTTATTGACTTACCATATAAAAGAAAGCCAGGTAGACCTAAAAAAATTGGTCCCCAAGTTGTAAAGCAGATTAAACGACCAATTGGAAGACCACCAAAACCTAAAGCTGGTCAATCAGATGTCAGTGTTTGCCAAAATGAATCTTTTAGCCCTAGAAAGGAAAATTCAGAGTCTTTCATATCAGAAGTCAAAGATGTTTGCAGAAAGACTATTATTGTCACTGTTGTTTATGGAAGGTCAAGAAGAACCAAGAGATGTGTTTCTGAAGGAAGCATAAACATCAGCAACATCTCACTGAACACTGATGTCTCTGACTTTTCAGTTAACTCTAATTGTCTCAGAAATACTAAAGCTCATGAGATTGGCTATGGTGAAAGTCTGAGTGCTGGGTCAAGATTGAAAACTCAAAGTGGGGTTTTTGATTCTGACTTTGAATATGTTAGACCTATCAAGAGCAATTCTGTGATAACTCAGACTTCCAAGAACATTGTTCGACTAAACCAAAAACCTTTGTCAATTGTTAGGAAGCCTGGTAGACCTGCAAAAGTGAAAATTTCTGGTATATCTGTGACTGTTAATAGAATTTCACCTCAGGAAAGAGAAGTGTGTGTTAGCAGCTGCTTACCTCCTTTAGATCAGGAGATAATGTTAGAGAAAACTTGCCTAGAAGAAAAGCTTGACCAGCAGTGCAGTAATGTGGATAACATCAAGCACACCAATGTTGACATACTTAAGAATGAGTCAAACAGTACTGTTGCTTCTATACCTCCGAAATACTCTATTAGGGCTAGAAAACCTTCTTTGCATTTCTTACATTCATTTGCATCTTCTGGCTCACTCACTTACAAAAATGCTCTCCGTCATAAATCGTGTAAACTTCATTTGCATAAATGCAAAAATCCAAAGAAAAAATACAGGCAGTCAAGTTTTAGACTAGCTTCCAAAGGTATCCCAAGATCTAAATGTTCAAAGAAAGCAAAAAATTATTTGGAAGATAAAAAATTAATGCCTGTGTCTGAAGTGTCCTTGGACCCTGTAATTTCATCCAACCCTTTACTAAGATGGTGGGCTACTTCTGCCTCAAATGATTCCTTGTTACAGGAATTAAACAATAGATTTGAACAAATAACAAATGCGTGGGTACAGGTGAGTAAAGATGAAGCTCAAAATTTTGTTCATAAAACAGATTACACTAAAGGTGATCATTTCAAAGCAGCAAGCCCTTTGGAAACTTGTCTTCTAGAACTTGAAGTATCACCTGTAAAAATGCTTTTTCAGAAAAAGTATAATTTGAATGAACTTTGTACCTGGTTTATGCAAACAACAGAAACACAGTCCCTTTCACTAGTTAGAAAAGCAAATGCTCGAAACCCTTTGGAAGTGATAAGCACCAAGGGCATTAAGTTAGGGGTGAAATGCTGTGGATTTAATGCCAGCCCCTTCAGGAAGCACTTTAAAAAATTTGCAGTCTCTTCTTCAAAACCAGCTGGAAAATTTCATATACTACATAAAATGGCCGGCTCACAACTCTTAAATGTGAAAAGTAATTTAACATTAGCAAGGTTGAAAAGGACTGAGTTTAAGAGTTTGCACTGTGAAAGGTGGAGAAGAGAGGAAAGGCCATACAGCCACAAAACAGTTGATTGGAGCTCAAAAAGAAGGAACTTAAGATTGTTCTGCCAGAATCAATCATGGACTAACACGGAGGGGCAGACAAATGCAGAGACATCACTCAGTGGGAAGAGCACAGTAGATAACCAGTGGGCCTCACCCCCTGAACCCAGAGTCACCTTTGCTAAAAAGAGGGTGGCAGTATGTGACTTCAGAACACATGGTAGTTTAGAGAGTAAATTTAATGGAACAGGGTGTGGCCAGATTGACTCTGAAAAGGAACCAATATTGGAAAGTGTATCTTCCCATAATTGGAGGTCAGAAACTTTAAAAGACTGTAGAATATTTTTGAGGAAGATCAACTGTCTTGAACACAGAGATACTTTTAAGCTAAATACAATAATTTATTCAACTGAATCTGTTGACAGTGGAGGTAATCAGGCACAACCAAAGGAATCAAAGCGTTTTACTTTAAGGTCCCATTCTGCAAGGCAAAATTCCTTTAAAAAGCAAAATGAAGAAAGAGAAAATCCCAAAGTAAATAGTCCCGCAAGTGATAGATTGACTGATGAACTCAACAGTAGTCAGTTAAGTAAGCATGTTAACTTTGACAAGAATCCCGATAATTCTGAGGCTCTTAGCAAATTAAGCAAAAGAAAAAGACCACCATGGAAGACCACAGAAATGTCAGCAAAAAGATATAAACGACAGTCTTGCAACAGTGGACAAATGGCAAACTATTGTACAAAATCCCAAGTAGGTAAGTTTTTCTCTCCTTAATTTTAAAGTTTCATTGTAGGTGCCTTGAGTAAGCTAGTAGGTAGAAAAGGAACAGCGAATTCAGTTCTAATTTGTTTCTAAAACATTGGAACAACTTCATTTCTTGGCACCTAGTATGAAACTCATGAAATTAGGTGCTGCTAGATGTAGTGCACTTTACTGCTAAGCTTCTGGCATTCAAACAAGCAAATACATTCAGAAGAGACATGAAGAGCATCATGAAAATAGGCCATGAGTGTATTTGATAGGTGACTGAACAGCTAACTAAAAATTCACTATTGCAGGCTAATACTTGATTATTCTCAAAAACACCAGCTATGAGAATATACAGAAAACAGCTAAAGTGGTCTCATTTAGAGACTGTAACAATGTAATCCTGAGATATAAATCTTCCTCATTAAACTGTTACTCTACTTGATACTGTTTTGAAAACCTACTCCAAGACTGCTTATATAGAAGGTGGCATACTACATTTTTTTCAATGATCAGCAGGTATATTAAGTGGGCTTCTTTGAATTAGAGCTCACTTGTGCAGATATAAAGAGGAGAATTCTTTTATGTAGCTGAGTAAGTCGCTGTTAGGGTCATTTCAAATTGAGAATGGAATCAGAAATTAAGTGGTAGTGATGTACCTCATTAAGATAAACTGACAGCTTCTTCGGTACACCAGGGAGATTATTGCCCTTTGAATGTAGTGATAATGTGAGCATGGCAGTTGCCTGAATAGCCATTTTCCATCTGCTACCCACTGGTAGCTACTAAACAGTGCAGGATATTAGATAGGTGACTTTTCAGTTCCATCTCACGATTAAAGAATGCTAAGTTATATGTTTAGAGAGGGTATTTTACGGCTTGTGTTCATTTTTACATTCGTGTAACTTAGGAAAATCTTTGGGCACTTAGGGAAGTAATAGTGTCTTACTGGAGTCAATAACGTCAGGTCTCATTAAAATTTTAAGCACAGTAATTAAGTTGAAAAGTTTTATATGGACTTTATGTGTACCCCCACCCCCAGTTCCATTAACTGAATAATTTTAACATGCTTAATCCAGTACGGTGTAACATATAATGATAAAAATTTCAAATAACTGGTATGAAATGACTATATGCTTAAAGGAAGTCAAATTGGAATCTCCATTACAAAAGGTAAATGGAAACTGTAAAAGAATAACTTATTTGTGATCCTCAAGAAGGCTAAAAATATTATAATAACAGATACTTTGTCAGGAAAATACCTAATAGCAAATTTTTAAGCTTATAATTCACCTAAAATATGTGTACAAGTTTCATGAAGAATAAAATATAGTTTCAGTTTACTTTTGTTTCATTTTCATCTCATGTTGTTACAGATTTTTCACAAGTAATTTGCATTAATTCATTTTACAACAGAACCGTATTTTAATCCTTGTAGCTTCTTACCCATTTTATTTTCCTAATTGTCAAACACAATCTTAGCTTTAATATTATTCTTCACACTGCCAAATGTAAGACTCCTAAAATAGGAAGATGAAGTATATTTAAATATTACTTTTGCAAATTAATTTTAAAGTCCTTTGTGTGTATTTTAAAAATTAGCAACATATAAAGAATTGTTTTTCACCTTTTCCATTTTAAAATTTGCTAGTGATGTTTGCTGTCTGCTTTACTGATAACTTTCCTTCTTTATTTTTAACATTTTAAATCAATGAGATTTTTATTTTTATAGTTATATTTATAACATTTGTTACGTTTATATGATTTTTTGATGTTTCTTACAGTGTTGTTGTGTTTTTTTCTCTCATTAGTTTTGGTAATCTATGCTTCTTTTTGCCTTTTTGGAAGTAACACTAAAACTCATCATTAGTTTTATATGTGTTTTTGTCTTTCATAAATTATTAGCAACTGAAAATGTAAGAGTTAACTACAGGACTTTTCTAGACAAATTCTGAGGACAGTGTATATAGATTTGGAATATTTCTCTTGGTGGAAAATAATTGTTTCTATCCTGAATGTCTTGCCTCTGTACATACTAACTGTCCAAATGTGATTTAATACGTAAGACCTCACTGCATTTGCTGTGCTCTGTTAAGGGTAGACACGGGAAGCAGGCAAGTGCCGTTCTGTGCTATTGCGTTTCTCCTCTTGAAGGAATGGCTACAGTACGTTCTCAGTGTGGAAGGTCTAGGAAGTCCCGGTTCATCAAAGTGAGAAAATATAGACACACTCATACAAAGTTGTTATTATTGCTGTTATTGTTATAAGCAGGATACTTCCTGTTGAAAGGAAACGATAATCAATGCCACGGGTTTTGCTCTTAGGAAGCATGGAGAAGTAAATACCTACTGAAGGCTGAGTAGTGTGACCAGAAAGAAGATGAAGGAGGGACGTGGGATTTCAGATTCATCCAACACTGTTGCTTATATAGTGAGAATTGTAAGAATATCAAATACTAGAAGCTAACAAGTGGTGGGGAGGGATTCAAGTAGAACAGATTTCGTGCAGAAAATGTAGGCAATAAAGCTGGCTCATTTGGTACATGGAGTAATTTGTCAGAGCTAAGGTATAAAATAGAGACTCTGCAGTGGTCAGTCAGGTATAAAATCTCAGAAGACATAATCACTGAGAAGGCGCTGTTCAAATGCTGAGGCAGTATCAATTAATTGGGGGCGGCAGGCGGGGCTAAGCCTAACTAGAAAGTCGACAAGGAAATTTTTACAAAAGTCTATGAAATAAAATGTCTTTTTTTTCTTCTCTCACATAATATATCCCAACTACAGGTTCCCCTCTCCTGACTCCTCCCAGTCTCCTCCCATCTCCTCTCTTTCAAAGATGCACTCCTCCATTTCCCTTCAAAAAGAAAGAGTGCTGGCCTCCCAGAGACATCAACTAAACATACAAAGCAGGTTACAGTAAGACTAGGCATGCTGGGCAGTGGTGGGCACGCCTTTAATCCCAGCACTTGGGAGGCAGAGGCAGGC